>JBCIKM010180728.1:0-13057 GCA_039654465.1 Melibe viridis | reverse complement strand
AGACACAGAGAGAGAGAGAGAGAGAGAGAGAGAGAGAGAGAGAGAGAGAGAGAGAGAGAGAGAGAGAGAGAGGGGGGTAATTACTCAACTTTTACATCAGATAACCCATGGAAATAGAGATTGAGAAAGAAGGCAATGATAGATAAGAATAAAATGATGACAGCAACCGATGGGAATAATGTATGAGAATGAGGTAAGAGTTGAACGGATGGCGAAAGGAACTCCCGCTATCAGAAAGAAGCCTGACTCTGTGCTTCGTAAGATAACGGCTATGAGAAGATTATTTTAAAACTAGGTACTTACACAGCTTTGAGACATTATGTATCCGTATTCCTGTAGTCATTCTGAATATAAATCATTATTACTCCCACTAAAACAAAACAGCTTGTTCACAATTTACATTCACTTAAAACAACACAACAACAATCTCGTTGTCACGTCCAATTTACATGAATTAATAAATGATGATAGTGACAGTGCCAGTGCCAACACGCTAGGTCCAACAGTAGAAGAGTTTGGAAGATTGGCCTCATCGACGTCCCTACTGACATTTCTTCTCTTCGTTCTTTATTTTTATTTTTTTTTGGTTTACGGCTTTATTATGTGTCATGACTCACGCTGAAGAACGAGCGACGGGATGCGTTTGTGACCTGACTGACTTGACTGTCAAAACACTCCGCTTGACTGAGCGCACTGACAAACAGGAGAGCGCGCGGTTCCTGCTCGCTAGATGGATGGCCTAAGTGCTCTCTGTTGGACCGCGCGCCGCGCACACCGCATCTGTCACCCAGTCGTCGAGACTTCGGTAGGCTACAAGTATAGCTACCTAATATAATACACATCACGTTTGTTGTAGTTTGCAAAATCTTCTCCCCGCTGTTCTCGATCATTATTACTATATTTATCGCGACAGCTGGGTTTGCAGGGTGTTCGACTCACTCGCAGACCGAAGGGTGTTGGGGTTCGAGCCCTGGCCCGGGCTATCGTGGTTTGCTATGGACAACAAACAACATGGGTGATTCCTGTTGGCATCGGGTGTCAGCTCGATGGATAATCTGTTCCCTTCATCGGCGCCTGGGCCGCGGCACTTTCGTGTTCTCAGGCGAACAGGCAATTGTGTTTACTATTATTGTTGTTGTTTAGAGATACCACTTTCCCGGAAATGAAAATAAAAAACAAAAACCCCCAAAATCCAACCCCACCTTGCCTTGCCTCCCGGAATCCTTCCAGAAAAAAAATACAGGAAAAGAAAAAAAACCTGGAAAACGTCGCGGCCCGTCAGGATAAAGTCTCTGTCCTGTAAGCTTGTTTAATAACCTTACGTTACATAGTTTCAGGCAAGACATATGCTGCGCTACAGTCTAAAACATTGAAAGTATCGAGGACTGTAATCAGAGCTGTCCAGTGTGCGATGAACGGGAAAGAAACTACCTTGGGTATGACAGTCCGGAATTAATCCAGATCGCGGATTTCTTTTCTTATTTGTTCCTGCTTCGTTCAGCAGCAGATGCCAAAATTATCGTTTAGCTTAAAATAAAAATACGACGAGGGACGTTATAGCGGGTTACGTACGGGCCGGTAATACAAAGTTTTGGCGAGAAATTATGTTTTTTTGTGTGAATTAATGATTTCTGGACCACGGGTCCTTTTGAAATCTTTAGTCGGCTCAGCCCGATATTGATGGTAGTGTTAACAAGACCTGCAGCTTGTCATCTAGATCAATAATTATCCACCACAGATGTGCACATCGTCTGATATGTAGATAAAGCAGGCAAGCTAAGGGGCCGTTCAAATATAATTTTACACCTTGGAAAGGTGTGTGTGTGGTGGGGGGGGGGGGGGAGGTCTTTCGCTCCTGTAAGAATAGTGTAAGATGGGGTGGTGGTGGTGGGGGGGGGGGGGTTGTGACCTATGTAATATTACAATTCTATCGTGAGATTAGAAAAAAAAAAACAGATTGTCAACTTACTATCATCATATCATTTTAATAATCATACAAACACATTTGATCAACAGGAACTCTCTGTTCTATAAGTTAACATCAAATAGAACCTGGAAAAAAGTTTCTTCTTTAAATTGTGTGTGTGTGTGTGTGTCATGATTTAAAACAAAAAGCACCACCACAATAATGAGATTTCCTCCTCCTCTTCCTCCTCCTCCTCCTCCTCCTCCTCCTCCTCCTCCTCCTCCTCCTCCTCCTCCTCCTCCTCCTCCTCCTCCTCTTCATCATCATCATCTATTTCCAGTGCCAGCTTCTACTTGATTCTCCCTGTCACAAAAGCTCAAAGATTGATATGCTAGGCAAATTCTGTAGTTAGCCTACATAGTTCTTGGTCCCCGTCAATTGAAGAAAGCAATGCAGCATTACATCAAAAAGAATTTGCGATGTGTAATAGAAGCTGGGAATTCAGACTTCATGATCTCATATTATTGAGTTATTTCTACATTGTCTTTTTACAATATTAAATTGCATGTGTAAATTTAACTGCTGGATCTTCAAACCCTCCCTTCAGTTTTGAAATCAACTGCACCCCGTTGTTTAACAATAAATTTGGCTGTATTCTTGTATTATTGACAGGCCAAGGGATCGGAGAAGGAGGGGTGTCTCTGTTATTTATTGTATTCACTGTCCACGTCTCATTAAATATAAACGCAAACAAGCAGAAAGAAAAAGAAAGAAAAACAAAAGTTTATTTGAGTCCTTGATAGTTTTATGACAAAGATCATCCTAATGGTTGTCATTTAATTCTTTGTCCAGATTGCCTGTGACAAGTACTACAAGGCTGACAAGGAACAAGTAAGACAGAGAATCGTCAGCTTGATTCAAGGTGATTGGTCCGTCCGTCCATCTATCTAGCTGTCTATCTATCTGGATAGATCTATCTGTTAATAAACCTAATTGTCTATCTCTTGTTTGTGTTATAAGAAATATCTTTTCCTCCTATCTTAGAGGAATTAAGGAGATTCTTTGTTAAGTAACCTTTTTATGGTTGTTTTCGTTTGAATATCAACGCCTAGTGCCGTGTGTCATTTCTTCGCCGGATTTCTTTGCCTGTTTCTTGTCAAATTGTATTCATGTGTCTCAATTACTATCGGTTTCTATTAACTCTTTGTGCAGATTGCAAAACCTTTATGAAAGCTACTTTGTATACTTAAATCTTTTAATGAATAAAAGAAAAATAATTATATTTACTAATGTTACATCAGTAAACTTTTTTTTATCAACTTATCTTTTTATTGAATGTTATCATACGTGACCAACTCCAATGTTTAAAATCAATCACTCTTATATTATGCATTTCTACTCCATATTTAGAGCCCGGCTGTTTCGTGCCTTTGGTACGCAGTGACACCACGGGGCCGTACGCCAAAGTGGTGGAGCCTTATTCTCCATCTTCCCACCATCGCCTTGTGCGCGAAGTGGAGGACAGTCTCAAGCCCAGCGCTGCTGCCGATGACCTGAAAGACTTCAGCAACCTCAGGGTATGGGCCTATGCCGGCCCCATGTCACCGCAAGATGTAAGTGCCCTCTCTCTCTATCATCTTTTTTTTTTTCAAGTCTGAGCTTATTGGTCTCATGTTGAACTGGTCATGGTCTTTTTTTTATCCAGAGTTGAGTTCAGCGTGAAAGATTGAAAAAACATATATACTCAATTTATCACTTACATTCAGCCTTCCTGTTTTTCTCTCTCTTATGCACAGAATACTTAAGACTTAAGTTTCTTACGCCAATTTGCTTCTTAGTTCTGTAAATTCTGCTGTAACACTAGAATCAGAATTAGGCCTTCTTTTTTTGTTTGTGTGTGTATGTTTGAGGGGGTGGGGTGGGGTGGGTGTCACAAATATTTGAATGAGCTCATTATGCATGATGATAAGTGTTGGCTACACATTCAATCTCTTGTAAATGAATTTCATGTTCCCACAGGCTCAGAAATTCAAAAAAGAATGGTGGTCGCCTCGCGTAAAAAAAGAATTGGTAAAGAGGTCTTCCTTTCTGAACGTCACAGATGGGGAGAGGGGCTTTGAACATTTTGGAAGGTATGTCCCTCTCTAACTCTATGGTGGTGATGATGATGGTGATGGTGATAGTGATAGTGATGATGGTGATGGTGATAATGATGATGATGATGATGATGATGATGGCTTTGCAGCCATGATCACCCTTGCCTTTTACCATGTTTGCTGCACACCTTGGGCGTCCCAGTTACTTCTCAGGATCTGTTTTGTAATGTTCTTCCAAGTGCCTCTGTCCTACTCCTGTGGCTTAATGGAATAACAACGCCGACATTGGTGTTTTACAATTATTTGTGTGGATGTTGTTTTGTTATCCTATCCCTTCATACCGCCTTAGCAGTGTCGGGACCTGGGAAAAACTCTGGATCACAAGAAATGGAGACAGGCAGATGATCAGTCCACCATGCCTAATCTTGCGTGGCATAATGAGCAATACATAAGGGTTATTACTCAATCTTAAGCGAAACAATAGTAGCTGCTGCCTTTGGTGGTATCTGCTCATTGAGGAAGACCAATGAGCCGATTAACCACAGGGTGTGTTTGTGTGGACACCATCATTAAAACTTCTCTCAGTGGCCTAAGGAGATGCTCCTTTTTACTTCCAAGAAAATGTTGCTCAAGTCTCATTTATTTAATTTTTCATCATTCGAATCCTGGGTAGAATGTAAAGACAGGACAAACAAAATCACCATCTTGTCTCTTGTGACTTTACTGTAGTGTTTGAGGCAGTCCATGCCCCTTTTCTTGGGGTTTTTATCTGTTTTAAGTATTTTTTTTTCTTCTCTCCATGATTTTCCGGCTCAAAATTGTGACTGTCTTATTTTAAGTCTTATTTGTTTGGGAGGTTTTGTTTATTTGTTTTTTGTTTATTTTGTTTATTTTTAATATAGCAGTAAGAAAGTGTTTGATCAGTTTTTTAACTTTATCTCTTAAGATTTGCTCGACTATTTTTTTGTCAAGTTTTTTTTTTAAATTGACAATAAATACAAGATTTTCCAATGTATATTTCTTTCTTCCACCCTATTTTCTTGTGAACAGGGAGCTGGCAAGATCATACAAAGTTCCCTGGCAGGAATACTGGCCCTTCCTAGATGCTTTTGCCAATTTCAATACTTCTGAGGGTTTGAGCAAATTGCAACAGTTTCTCCTCAAGCAGTCAGTGTTGTTGCACTTGTGCCAGCTGCCCTGGCGGAAGGAATTCATAAGGTCAAAGCCGTTTGGAATTGCTCAGGATTATGTGTCAGAGTTAAAAGAAGATAACGAGAGCTTTGTGTCGGTGGAGTCTTTGTCCACGGCCTCATCCTTGGAAGGAGACCAAACAGAAAAGGATTTTGATGACAAGGATAAGGATGAGTTTTATGATTGTGTTGAAGAGGAGTCGAGGAATGAGATGAGCAGCAGAGAGGAGAGTCTGAGCAGTCCCCTGGCCAGGCTGTGGAACGGGCTGGTCCAGCTCACCCAGTATCTGTCTCCACGGAAGGCTCAGGCGGAGGTTCCAGAGCAAGAAGCGTCTCACAACGGGCAAGACCCTGATTTCAATTCCAACACAAAGTCAAATGAAAGTGTGGAAAATCAAACCCCAAAACGAGGAAAGTCTGATTTGAGAGATTCAAAATTAGAGAAAACTTCTAAAACTGATGAAAAGCTGTCAGCAGAACCCACAGATTTTGAAGTGTCCAAGCTGGAAACGGATGCGAAAGCTAGATCTAGTCTTGATATGTGTGCAGGGACAAAACTGAGTGCTAGTGAGGAAAATGCTGGAGACAAAAGTTCTATCAGTGATGAGCAGAGTGGTGATAGCACAGCTTCACAAGTGAGCACACAGTCGACTTGTCCTTTGACCCCTGTTTCCTGGAAATACCGGACATCCTCCACAGTGGATCTGGTGTCACCAGAGTCAGCAGACACTTCCTTAGAACAAAATATTACTTCATCTTCTGTTCAAAGCCCTGATCTGATCCTTGGCGACTCACGGTGTCAGAAGGCCCTGACCCCATCCACGCCACGCAGATGGAAATCCTCCCTCTCAGACACCAGTTTTGACAGAAAAATGGACTCTTTTTGTCAGTCTTTGCAAATATTTTCAATACAATCCCCTGTCGAATCTCAAGAAAGAAAAAATAATGCTCTGGTTAATCTTGCGTACATGGAAATCTTTACCGTTCAAGACATCTCTGAATTGGAAAACTCGTACAACGGCTGCCTGAAAAATGGGAAGAAACCGTTCATGCTGTTGAAGCCAGGAAGACGGGAAGGTTGTATCTTGGCAGATCTGTACATCCCCAATGTAGATGTGCAGTCTGTGACGGTGCTGGAAGACAATGCCCACAAAGCTGCCTTGCAGAACGTGTGGATGAACTTCCTGGTGACCTTCTCCAGCTGGCCCGATGCCGCCCACGTCCTGTCCCTGGATCAGCCGCAGCGGGTGGCAGTGGGCATCGGAAGGTTGCCTGGCAACACCAGGTTAGTTTAGGAGTGTTAATGACAATGATAAGATGGTATTCATTACAAATACTATTAGGTGATTATTTTCTGTCTGTCTCTCTCTCTCTCTCTCTTAGTTTCTTTTTCCTTCTTCAAATAATATTGACAGACTCTGTGAAATTGAGTATTACTGTTTAATTCCTTGATAAGTGAATTAACTGAGATACAATAGAGAACAGAAAAATCGAATCTTTCTTCGAGAGAATGTGAAAGCTATCCTAGATGACACCCAAAGATTCAATCAAATGATTTTCCAACAGTGACATAATTTTCAAAATGTGGAATAGAAAGCTTATGAAAAAAAAAAGAGGAGCTGGCACTGGCAATAGATGAAAATGAACAGAAAATGGTAGAGGCACAGTGCAGAGGTGAGTCGCTTTGACTCAAAAAAAACAGGAAGTTGTTGGAGGAGGGAATCGAACCCAGGACCTGCCACGGCACCGATTCACCTGGCCACTGCCAGAACAGCGGGCCTACCAACTTCCTGTTTTTTTCCTTTCTCTCCATGGATTTGACTCAACTCGGCACTGTGCCTATACTATTTTCCTTTCATTTACATTGAAAAAAGCTTAGGTACATATAATATACAAAAAGTTGCATTAATTTTTTCAATTTCTTAAACTATCAAGCAAATCAATTTTTCTTTAGTCTTAATCTTAGTTAATGAAAGGCAGAAAGGTAGAGGGAGCTATCTTGATTTGGGCTGTTTGTTAGACTGTGTTTTGGAAGCTCTTTGATTTTATGATGATGTGGCAGTGCCAGCATTCATGTGATGAGGGATTGCATACTTGTTCTCCATGATTGCGTACTACCACTTCTACTACTAGTCTGTGAATCATTCAGACTCAACTAATAAGAACCCTTCCAAACAATATCGGCCAATTTAAAGGAATTCATAGGCAATACCCACTACTGGACTGTGTACCTCATGAACACGCACTAATGTGCATGATGAGCATTTTTATGTAATTTTTTTTTTTTTTTTTTTTTTTGGTGGTTTCCGACAGGGTCGTAGTATATCTGCTCTTTTAACTCACCTATCCTCTTGCTTTTCCCCACAGGTGTCCCAAAACCAGCAACAAATGAAAAATCTAAGCTGTAATTGATTTTGTTGTAGTTTAATATGATTTGTTGTGTTAAAGTTTATGATTTTGTATTAGTTTCACTCTGCTATGCGTGGAAAAGATGTCACTTAACGACAGTGTTATAGTCTGTGTGTATTTGTTGGCAAATTTTGTAATCTCTTGCAATTTGCAATATCACCATTTTGTAGCTGATTTGATTCCCTCATTTAGCTTACCAGATTTGAATATTTGGATTTAGAACATTTTAGCGCTAGTGTGCTTTATTTTCCAGCATAGCTTGCCCCTTTGAAAGGGATGGCATGGAAATGTCTTGTCTCTTTTTTTCCACAGAGAATTTGATGAGGATGTAATGGTGGAGCGTTATCGTCAGGTCAGCAAGGAGGGTTTGTTGGAGCAGGAGGAGCAGCTGGTCATGGAGGCAATTGTCGTCCGGGCTTCCGTCCTTCCTCACACAGACATTCACATTTGTGGGTAGGTATCAACACTCTAAAATGCCCCGGCGACACTTTGTGACTGAATGTCCTTACGTCAGATTTTATCATTTTATTTTGGTATTTATTGAATTCAATTCTTGTTTTGATCAATATTCTGGTCACTAGCAGACTTGTCAGTAAAGTTTGGCCAGTGTACACTGAGAGTAGGTGATACGGCACGGAAAGTTGTTTTGGAAACTAAATCACAAAAATGCTCTGCCCATAATCCCTTTTAGTGCAGGATTCTAGTGTGTTATCCAATGATAAAGTCATGAGAATTTGCACTTCCAATTTGTTAGGTTTGCGGGGGAAATTTCCCTTCTATGAGGTTTTCCTATGTCCCTGCGTCTGCTTGAAAATTTATTCTAGGGGAATCAATAGATCTATTGAACAAGAAGAGGAGGGGGGAGGTAGAGGAGAATTTGCTGAGACTCTGAGACAGCTAAGACATGTATTAAACAACTCTTCTCATTTACCTCCAGTTTCAGTCAAGTTTAATAGATGGAACTATCCATTTTGGTTGGGGCCTTCACAAATCTTCAATTCTTCAACTGTCTCTCACTCTAGGTGTGTCCCCACCAAGTTGGATGCAGATGTGTTCAAATCTTTGAATGACGAAGCAATGGAGTTGATTCGCCAGAAAACTGCCTTTTCTGCTATTGCTCAGTGGTTCGACAAAATGCAAGTTTCAAGTAGAGACACCATTGAAAGGTAGGGTAGTTTTGTAGTTTTAAAACCAGGATCTTTTATATCCATTTGACAGAACAGCTTTTTCAGATTCTAAGTTAGCAGGTTCAGTTTTTTTTTTTGCGGATTAAAGCTGCACTTTTTTAAACCTGAAAATACCACATTCAGTTAGCTGTATTGTGCACAACAACAAAAAATATGAAAAGATAAGCATTGAAACGCATTTATTTTGTTTATGATTATAGTTCTCACCCAAAAAAATCTTCTTAATGCACAATTCAAAGATATGTGTTTTTTCTTGAACTGATATCAAACGTAAATTTTGCTAAGATTAAAAAGTGGAACATAAACAGATGAAGGCAAAGAAAGCAAATTTAAAAAAAAAATGAAAACAACGTAAGTGAGTCATTTATTATTGGAGCTTCAAGGTACTGAAGTAAATCAGAGTTGTCTCTTTTAATTTCATTCAGCTTTAATGGACTAGATAAGACCTTTTTGAGACAAGCCGCATAATTTTCATTTCAGTTTGCCCAGCCCGTCTCGTGTCCTTCGCCTAGCCAGACACAGCACACTGCCCCCACCAATCAGCCCACTGGTCAAGCACAGCATCGGTCCCACCCTCCCCCACCCGCAGGCAGACTCCCCGCTGAGCAGCAGGGTCGGCAGGAACGACCCTGGGGTTGTCAGGAACATCTTTCAGACGTGCAGTGACCTCACCCACGAGGATGGGGAGGACAACAGAGACAGTCAGCAAACAAAGGCGGACAGCAGATGACTTCTATGTTGAAACATTGTTGTTGTAAAACGTGTATTTTTTTCAGCATTACAATTCTTATGGAAGCTTGAAGTGGCTAACACATGAAGCACAAAGATTTTTTTTTTTTTTGGGGGGGGGGGGGGGGGGGGGGTAAATTTGTTAGAGTTGTTTCTACATCAGTTGATCTGTTCATGGGGAAACTTGTTGAGTGTATGATGACGGTTTGGTTGATAATTCTGTGCCTTTCTGTAATTATTTTTTGTTCAGGGTGACTGTAACAGAGGGTCTGCCATTCAAATTATTATTTATGTTATAGTGTGAAGATCATAAGTTTGGTGTTTAAATTCAACTCTGCAGACATTCAATGGTCAAAGTTGAAAAGAAAATGAGAAAATTTAATGTGGAAAACAATGTAAGCATACATAAGCCAATGCTTTGACGCATTCTCCTGATGAGATTTTTTTGCTACACTAATGTTTGTCATCAAAGTTGACATATAAAAATTTTAGTCAAAGTCACAGATTTAAATTATTAATTGAAAATGAAGATGCTTTTGTCATTCCTTTTCTTGCCGTTGGGCATTGCTAAGGAATCCTTTCATTGCTTGGATGTTGGAACCTTTTTTTTTTTTGTGTGTGTGTGTGTGTACTATTGATCAAGTGTTTCACTCTGAAGTCCTTCAAAGTGAGTCCAGGCATTGGATTATCACAAATCCTTTCCAGGTATTTAGGGTGATAAAAAAAAGAAACTAATTGATGAAAGAGATAGATGAAGATGTTTCTTTTTATCCTCCCAATGATTTGGAATGAAATTTAATTCCAGATATCGAGGGTGATAAAGAAGAGAAACTGATTGATGAAAGAAATAGATGAGGATATTCCTCCACATCCTCCCAATTCTTTGGATTCAGCCTAAAGATTTGCCAATAAAAGACTAGAAAAGCTACAAAGTTGTGCACATGAAGTCAAGCAGAAAAGAATGAGGAATGCAATGCAGGAAGTTTATGTTGATGAGGAAAGAAGGATAGGTGAAGAAGTGACAGCAAAATCTAAAGATGCACTCCCCCTCCTGCAGGCATAGGCCAGATGTATTCGACTGTCTTGATATGTCTGTCAGCTTTGTAAGCTAATTTTCTGGCCGTCCCAAATAGGATGTGACTGCTTTTTGTATTCAAACTGAGGCTTGTCTCATTACAAAATATTTATTTTTTAGTGTTTGTGGTTTGATCTGTTCTCTCTTTGAACTAATTCTATCATCTTACTTACCCTGGGCTCCTCCATGACCCTCAAGTGTTGTGGGGCCCTAAAACATCCAATAAACAAACAAACAAAATAAATGATCTCAACTACAAAAATAACATTGTGTCAATTTTCTGTACGGCGTTGGTAAACATCTTGAACCATGTAGTATACTTTCCTTTGGTAACAGTACCCATTCCTTACCAAGTAAATGGGGATTGCAAAACATTACATCAGGATATCTGTTTTGGAAAGACGAATAGGCATGATATTGTTGATGGCATCTTGTTTATTGATCTAATCGTGTTGTTATAGATTTTTTTTCGTAACCTTAAAGATCTCCTGCTTTGTTCTTTCCCTTGGGTCATGCTTAGTATTCTTTCATTATCCTTGATCAGGATTGTCTTTGAATGGGTCTTAAGTCTGATTGACGATTTTCAAAAAATATACCCAAAGGAATTCCATATATTAGAGTTATAGAGGAGGCCAGGAAAAGCAAGGCGTAAAAATCGTGCCGTGCACTTTTTACGGTATTTCACAAGTGAAATATAGAATTTATTTAACTGCTTGTTCCCCTCCTTACATCACATTATTATCATTATTATACTGTATATCATTATTATACAATCAATGAACAAATATAACTTCTCTTTACTAAATTTAATGAAAGATTGGTCACAATATGTTACAATTATAACTGATCATGACATGATGTCACTGAAGAAAAAGTAGAAGTAAATGACCTGATGTCAAGTATATTTTTTAAGATGAAACTGAAAGAGATGAAATTTTTATCAGTATCCGTACCCTTGAACCAGACTTTAGGGAAATTTTTATTGTTTGATTTGTTATATTGCGTTACTGTATGGATAGATTTATTGCTTGTTTTGTTGTTGATATTGCAAAGAGTTTTATTCTCCTCAGTCAATGCCATTATGGCATATTTCTTGTCAACTTTGAAAACAAAAAAAAATTGTTCAACATCAGTGCAGTTGGTATTCCTGTTTGAAATATTTCTACCTGGAAAAACATTCCGGTTTCTCTTTCTATCTGTCTCTCTGTCGATGTGTGTGTGTATGTGTTGTGTGTGTATGTGTGTGTGTGTGTGTGTGTGTGTGTGTTAAATTTGGTTGAAAAGTTGGATGTTCATCTGACCTTAAAATAAAACAAATCCATGGATAAATCATGTAGGTGGATTCATCATCATCATCATCCTGTTTTATCTCTTGCGAGGGATTATGCCGGATTTTTTTTTTGTCATTGTAAATTATCTCTATGCGATGTTGATATGAGTTTCGAGGGATGATAAATTTTTTTCAGTCTAAATCATCTCTCTGCTATTTATGATTTGAACTGTTCTCTCTTTCTACCTATTTTAACATCTTACTTTCCTCTGGGCTCGTCTATTACTCTCATGTATTTTGGGGTTCTAAAACAACCAATAAAAAAGAAAAAGAAAGTATTGGCACTCCTGCCCTATCCTTGTCTTGATTATGATCTTACAAATGAAAGTTTCAGATTTTTCACTGTTTGGCTTCATGTTAGTTTTCTGGAATGTTTGTTAACTTGAGAAGCAGAGGCTGTGTTAAATTCTTATTGTGAGGAAAAAAAAAAAGCTTTGTTGACTGCATGACATCGTCTCCGTAAAAAAAAACTGTAGTATGTTAATTTGTTTGTTTTTTTAATTTTTATTTGCTTTTCCGCAATTATATCCCTTTGCAGATCTTACTAGCTTCGTCCTGTAGGAGTGTCTGTTTTTGTTTTCCTCTATTTGACATTTAAAATATGTAGTGCATTATTGTATCAGTCAAAATATAAATATTATTTTGCTCCCCCTGAAAAGTAGTCACTTTAACATGCTACAGTTTTCCCGAACGGCAACGATATGGTCTTCGATTCACATAACGGCAAAGCACTCCCAGCGCCTGCTTTGACTTTCATGTAGAAGTTTGACTAGTTTTTGGGGGGTTTTTCACACGTGACTTGTGAAAGATGTCTTCACAAACAAATTATTTACTAGCTTCAAGCTGGTGGCAAACTTTATTTACAAAAGTGCAACCAGGTGGACTTCAGAGCAGTAGGTTTTCAATTCAATAATTTATTAATTCCAAATGGGCAATTACAAAATAATTTGACTGCGCTTTTTTATAATCAAAATTTGTAAATTATAATGTTATGGAATACAATGAACATGTGTAGCGATAACATAACCTATAGCAAATTAATTACAGTTGTAAAATCAAACAAGCGGGTGGTTGGTGGGAGTCCCTGGTGGGCTCTTCTACTTCTGTTTCTTTTCTTTTACACTGAAGCTATCGT
>JBCIKM010180617.1:2067-13057 GCA_039654465.1 Melibe viridis | reverse complement strand
CTCGTGACCTGACTCCGAATCTAGCGACTCGACTCCGAATAACTGACAGGGCTATTTAGAGTCGACTCTATATAACTCGTAACAGTTATACGGACTCGACTCCACATAACCACAGGGAATTAATAACAGGTCACTGCTGGTCTTTTCTAACCCTTTTTATTCGGATGCAAAGTGTGAAATCTGACAGGGTATGCAAGATGTAATTAGAAATTTTCTTAAAAACGGTAGCTTAGGCCATTCACCCATCTATTCAGAATGACAGACTGAATAAATAGAATGTTTAGAGGAAAGTTCCGCTACACCTTTGGGATTTTTTGTTTTGGGATGTAACTCTGCCATTTCTGATTCGAATGAATGTATCAAAGGCTGCCGGGTGGTTTATTTATTGTAAAGATGAAGTAATGAGAGTTTTCTGGTTATTTGCCCGTTTCTTGCTGTTCCAACTGCTGGCGTTTTACCACCGGTAATCGAGAGCTCAAGGCAGTGGAGAGTAAACTTGTGACCCACTTATTTATAGGATTTCCCTGTTTTTAGATGGCAAGTTTGTCAAATAAACGCTTTCGCTAAAGATTTTAATTATTTTTATTACACAAAACACCCTTCAGAACATTTTTAACTATGCAGGTTTTTTTTTTCAAATAGAGAAACCGTCAGGCTACCAAAAATGTGTCTTTACAAAGCATCTCCTTATTTCGTACCCTTGTTTCTATTGGGGTACGAAGTAACGGTACCTTTTAAAAGTACTTTCTTGAGCTATTTAAGACTGGAAATTGATAACGTAGTCATGAAATTCAGAAATACTATTCATCCCAAAGTTCATTCATTAAAGTTAACCACCAGTAAAGACATTAAAAGTCGACATCAAACGTAAAATTTGTGAACGCCCTTTAGCAAGGGTAATCCTACTGCTGTGCAGGGGCAAATATTGGGCTGCTTACGCGTCGTCGCGAGCGACAAAATACGTGCCGTTTTTATTGTGTAGTAGCTATGCTAAAACTAAAAATAAAACTGCGCCGCTATTGACAGGAATTTCTCAATGAAACTTGGCATCCAATGAGAATAAAGAATGCACTAAATGATGACGTTTTTGCATTGTCAATCAGACCACTACAAACGGAGTTATAGCCATTTTCTTCTTACTTTTTGTTGTTGAAAAAATACGACCCACTGAACTGATGTGGGTAAGTAGACACCTCGTTTATCTTCATTATTATAAATTTCATATTTCTTTGTCTAAAAATGTCAAAGCAATCTTAATTGAAACTCGTCGCATTCCTCCTAAATTTATGCACTCCATTCATGGTTTCCATTCACCACTGTCGGTCACTCATGTTTAACGCATGATTGCAGCTCGCGATTTGATTAGTTGAGCCAATTCACTTTGCCGGGTGAGGCTATTTCATGCTCTTCGCTTTGAATGGATATAAACGATAGGGGTAATGGGTTCTCTTTTAGACAATAAGAGTAGCGTTCTTATCAATGATATTTTATCATTTAAGCTCACATTTTTAATTTGTTTTGTGTTGTCATGATTCGTTATAAAGAATTAAGGTGATAAAACCAGGAAGTAAAATTCCTATTTTCGTTTGCAACAAACACTGATTAAATAATCAACCCTATTTATAAGGCTATAATGGACTTCCCCGACTGATCCAGTTTGGGGTATTTTCTCTCTAACATGAAGGAATACAACACTGGAAGTCTTTTGACTTGATTTAAAAATCTTGAACGATTTCATGTCCAAAAATTACGTGAAACAGCACTTTTAGTAGATATGATGAGGCCTTCTTATTTTCTTAATTATGGATTGGATTGTTTTGTTTTTTGTTGTTTTTTTTTTATTTTCACGGATTACCCATTTCATTGTTTATTTATATGTAGGTTTGCCATATATTGTACAACTTATATTTGTTTACTTGTAAGGTAGGCTATCTGCCAATAACTCTTCTTTAAGATAATACCTGTTTCGTCATTTTCTACAGATTAAAATGGATAGACAAGAGTTAATTGACCAGTATGGGCGGCCAGAGACCATAACTAAAGAGACTGTAGTTAAAATTGTTAAAGATACAAAACACTTACCATGCACTGCAACAGCAGAACAAGTCAAAATATTAATGAACTCTACAACAAACACACACAACCTCCGAACAAGAATCGACCAAATTTATAAAAAGGCAATGAAATTAAGGGGAAGGAAATTGAAAGAATATTTAGGCAAACCATTTTTAATACACACAAAAGCAGCAAGTACACCTAGATCATCACCACCCCCACATCCTCTACCACCATCATCACCACCTCAGGCCGCACCATCACCACTGTCACCACCACCACCTCAGGCCACACCATCACCACTGTCACCACCACCACCTCAGGCCACACCATCACCACTGTCACCACCACTACCTCGGGCCACACCATCATCACTGTCACCACCACCACCTCAGGCCACAGCATCACCACTGTCACCACCACCACCTCAGGCCACACCATCACCACTGTCACCACCACCACCACCACCCCAGGCCACTCCATCACCACTGTCATTACCACCACCTCAGGCCACACCATCACAATCTCCACCACCTCAGGCCGCACCATTACCACTGTCATTACCACCTATACCCCCTCAGGCAACATGGTCATCACTATCACCTCAGGCAGCACCACAACCACCACTATCTGTAGCTTCCTTCCAATGCCAGGCACCACTTTCACTTGCAACCCCACCAAAGAAAATATTGAACAGAACTCTTTTCGAACTGAGAAAGAAAGAAAGACATGTCAAGCGTTTAGATAAAACAAAAGAAGAACTTAAACAGAAAATATCCACACTAAAATCAACCAGAAGCCACTTGCACTCAAAGAACGTGAAGAGAAGAGAGGAAAGATATGCTGAGAATTGTAGAGCACTCAGGTTGGAAAGAAATGGGCTGAAAGGAAGAGTAAAACAGCAGGAAAATGAATTGCAGGGGATTAGGAATTACTTGAAGATGATTATGGATCAGTTGGAAAATTTGAAAGGGGAGAATAGAAAAATTAAGAAAAAGCTGACGACAAAAGAGAATGAGCTGTGTAGCGTTAAAGCAGAATTGAAGAAAGCTCAGAAGAAAGAACAAGAAAGAGGAGATGGAAAGGGAAAGAGAAAAAGAGCAAAACAAAAAGGAGAGGCTAGATGAACAAGACCTTGGCGGAGCACTGGATAGGCAAGACACGTGGAATGTGATGGAGACAAAGAAAAAATGAAGAGTTCAAAGAAGGCATTAGAATGTGTGTAATGGAGTTGGGTGGATTGGAAATTGCAACTGGCAAGATGGGAAGGGTGATGGAGACAGTTGGCAGCCTCTGCAAGACGACTTTCTCATCCCTCCCCAGCAAAAAAACCTGCCAGAACATCCTTGATGAAGGCCACACCATTGCCAAGGCTTTTGTAGCTGACAAAACGCAGCCTTCTGGGGCTTGGGGTCTTCACAACGATGGGACGACAAGAAAGAAAGTGACAATATTGGACACGTCCGTCGTCACAGATGCTGGGGAGTCGTTTTGCCTGAGCTGGTCAGCTGTGTCCGAGACAGAAGAGGCAAAGGACAAGCTGGAAGAGATATGCCAGGCATCCGAGGGAGGAAGTGGACTCTTGAGAGAAATTTTACAAAAGTTCAGATATTGTATGAATATCCGGGCAGCAAATGAGAAGAAGAGCACAAGACTGTAAGAGGAATGGAAGAACAAATGTATAGAAAGTTTTGAAGGTGACCACAGACAAGAAATACAACATTTATATCGCTCAGCACATATTTTGTTTGGTTTTCATTCATACACCATCAATGAACTAAAAAAGTTAGGCTCATACAGATTCAAGCACCCAATAGAAATTTTATTGAAAGACCCAACAGACATTTTTGGACCAGTAGGGGATTATAGGGGACTTAGAAACCAGTGGGAGGCATATTGCATACAGACAGGAATCAAGTCACACATCAAAGCATACAAGGACAACAGATTTAATGGATTGTTTGAAATTGCAACACAAGTTTTCCACCACTTAGACGAGTTTGTACACGGTTTAGAGATACAAAAATCAAACAGCAAAAAACAGACAAACCATCTCAAACTACTGAAGACACCCCATTTGATTTTACTCCTCGAATGTCTGGGCATATTCTTCCATAAGATCACAGGACCCTATTGGACGATGGTCGTAAGTGGAAAATTTGCTGTAGACAACCTGGGCCCTATCATCCAAAAATTATACTCCTCATTAAAAAGTAGTGTAGAGGATGCAGAATTTTTTATGTTAGAGGATAGTTTTTCATTTTTACCATCAACATACTTCTCCAGAGACACCAAGGAAAAGCTTAGGACAACTATACAGACAGACGACATGAAGGAATTAATTGAAATCATCAGCACTGCATTTTTATCAACAATAGAAGCACAACTTTCGGACTACTTAGAGACAGGAAAATATGGAGAGACAGGAAACACTAGGAGACTTCAGGAAGTAAAATTTGCACCATTAACTTACTTAGTATGTGAGATAAATTTTGGACATTTAGATTTGAGTCAGCGTTGAAGACCAAGTGCCACACTACATCACCATATCTCAATCATGCTTCTTAAAGAGTCAAACAGTAGGATCAAGATATGGTATAGCAACTTAGGGAAAGAAAGGAAGAAAAATTTGATGAAGAAAGCCAAGACAAAAGTCTTTAGAAAGAAACATAGGGCCCAGGACAGAAAGTCAGTAATGGACAGTTTACATTTGAGTTTGAGAGAGAGGCCGCCAGAGGAGATGGAGATTGAGGAAAGGAGACCTGATTGCTGTTGCCTGTCAAGAGACTTGGTATCCAGGTGAGTTTCATTTTCATTTTGTTTCAAGTAACCAAATTTCATCCTTTTACTAATGTAAAACTTATCTCTGGCTTAATTTAAATTGAATCATTTATTTTAAAAAATCACTCTCTTTACTTCAAAAATTTTCAAAAGGTAATTGCTAATATTTTAAATGTGATCTACAATATTTAAAAAAAAAAAAGTCCCAAGCAAGAGAGAGAGAGAGAGATCAATTCTTTTACAACGCTCTATTCAAACATATATTTTTCAGCTGCTGTGCAAAAAGACGTTGCCATCAGAGAGGATGCGGTAAAAATGGAATTTGCAGAACTGGGCAAAAATCCAGGAACATTCCGGTGGTCTTCAGGACGGGATGTCCATGTCTTGTCCAGGAGAAGCATTGTGAGCTATGACCTGGACGTACAAATCCGTCCTGGAGGGCAACTTTATCAAGTCGTCAATGTCAATGAGGTGGTGGAAAGATTCAAAAATATTTATTAAATAGTTATTATCCCATGGAAAACAGACCTTTGTCTCCATCTTGGTCATAAAGGAGCTCATAATATTCAATGTTATGTTTCTTTTTATTGTATTTTATTGCTTGTGATAATATCTGGGGAAATCCCCAGAAGAATTCCAAGTTTCATTTTCACTTTTGTTGTACTTTTTCAGTTGTCTTGCGGAGTACGTCCGGGGGGGGGGGGGGGGGGGGGGGGGGGGGGGGTCCAAAAAAACCCCCCCCCCCCCCCCCCCCCCCCCCCAAAAAAAAAACCACAACGTGAAACTGATCATAGTACCAAAATTTAATTAGCTACCTCTTTTGAAGTAAATCCATTGAATTCTACACCAAAATTTACATAAATATGGGTAATATCAATGCGATTTATTGAAAAACCACTTAAAAATGATCAATTTTAATTAGAAAGGTTGATTTTGCGGGAAATTTCTTCACATAAGGTGACAAATTGTTAATGATAACATATAAACTTTGCAAGTTAGCCATTTTATAATTACATTTTTGAATTCCTTATAGAAAACTACATAAGTTCACCAAATTTCATTGAAATATCTTTGTAAATAGCTGAGTTATGGGCGAGGCTTTGAAAAATTAAACGTTTTGGAGGCCCACATTTTCCAGAGTTTTTTTCTCTTTGGCTTTGTAATCGTTTTTTAATTTTAAAAAAAAATCATAACTTTTTTATTTATCAATGGATTTTCAAAATTCAAAAAGTACTGTTCTTGGAATTGTAAGATCTATTGAATGGTATTAATTAAATGTATCTGACTTAAATATGAAATTTCACTTTACCCTTGCTACGCCTTTGTTGTTTCAACATTATCCGAAGCATCAAAATATAAAATTGTAACTCTGTTACCATTTGACCCACCGGGCACTTTGTTTCATGAACTTTTTTGTTTTCAAAGAAAAGAAAACAAAGACAAATTAGACCAGGTCCGGAACTTTAAGGCTTAAATACATTCAGAGCCGGTGCACAGTATTGTAACAACACATCGGTGCGGGCTAGTAATCGACTTGTATCGAGACATTTAAATGTTTCAACCGGTTGTATGGGTTTCCATAATTTAGAGTTTGCTGGGCGGTATTCTGTAGTCTAAGGACCTATTATAGTGTACCGAATACCATTTTGCTCACTGATGACGGTAGTACCATTATTCTGTGAAATTTCCAACTACATTTTTCTTCAATTGGTGATCACTCTACTGTGCAAACCTGTAAACCTAACTTGCGAGCTCATTAGTTCAGTTGCCAGTGCGTAATATGTTGCCATGCCTGCATTCCCAACGTGATACGAGTGTCCCACGTAGAAAAAAAACGGAACTCTTTTAAGGGTGGAAACTGTACATGTATTTATTTACTATTATAAAATACAACGGGATGGAACCTGTTCAGGTTTTTCGGGAACCTGCGGGTTTTTTCCCAGCCTGAAAAGTCAGAGGAAAAAAAATCTGGAACAGAAATATCCAGAAAAATTGCAGAACGGATTTCTGTCACTTCAAGTTTTTGTGATCCAGCTTTCCGTTGCTTTAGCTTTACCGGACGCTACATCCAGGGTAATAGAGGAGGGTATCGTGAATGTACATGGTCATCTTATTATCGTTCTATTTCTCGCTATGAAAACGGTTGGATTTAATGATCGCAACTATCAATAAATGCATATGATTATTGATCAGCTTGACCTGCGATGTTCAATGGATTC
Organism: Melibe viridis; assembly: GCA_039654465.1. Classification (NCBI taxonomy): domain Eukaryota; kingdom Metazoa; phylum Mollusca; class Gastropoda; order Nudibranchia; family Dendronotidae; genus Melibe; species Melibe viridis. Next base: position 6,002 of record JBCIKM010180617.1, on the reverse strand, counting down.
AATATTGGTTTGTTTACCTCAGTTCGTCGAAGGGTAACTTAGACCCTGCATCTCTCGGTTCGCTACCGCTGTCTAGAATGCCCGATTTGTTTGGAATGGCTGAACAAGAGAAACCTCAAATTTGTTTCGAAATAACGCTTTTCCATTGAACTTTGAGGTTGTGAAATCTCGAGAAGTTCAGTTTTCGGATGTGTGAGATATTTACGTTAGTCGGTCTTGGTTCATTACATCGGCTGATTGAAGTATATATATTGTGGAAAGTTAAGATGCCAATGTCTTTAAAAATTAGAAGCCGAGGCTGAATTTAGTTAAAATTTGAAAATGGTGAAATGAAAAATGCATTTTTATTGTTTTGCATCTCCTAAACTATTGTATTTCTAACACTGACTTGTAGTCTGAGCTAAGTAAACGTGATGATTGTTAATTTTCTCGCAAAATTTCAGGACCGCTTATTCTTAAACCAAGTTATTTAAACAATGTTTTCTATTACTATGGCCACATTTCCAGTACAAACATAGTCTATTCCTTTAAAAATCAAACAATGCATTGGGCAGACTGTCTCTTTTTCTGTCATAACTGATACTGATAATTTAACCTTCCATAGCAGGCTGAAAATTTTCGGCATTAGGTGGGCCTCTGCTTTCTGTCTCTGTGGTAGTTGTTTCAGTCTTTTAATTAATTGCAGCAAAAGGCGCAAAAAAAGGCAAAAATCTGCAATAAAATACTGGTTTTCAAATAGGGTAGAAATAAACCAGAATATGCCCAGATTGCTGTTTTTTAAGAGTTATTTTCAATTTTTTTTTACGGTGGAGCATGCCCTGGACCCCCCAAGAGGGCCCCTCGCCTTCATTGGTCGGGCACTTACATTCTGGACCATGCATAAATCACAAACTGATATAATATATATGAATGTCAAAAGAACAGTGAATAGTTTTGTGGGGCAATTATTTGGGTGGGGTTTTTTTTTGGACCTTGATAAGGGGGGGGGGATAGTCTGCCTCATATGTATTCATTAATTCTGCTGGTCAGATATTGGTTGTTGTAAGGGGTAGATATAGATAGATAGATCTCAAACTGATGTCATCTGAAATCTTGAATGGTGACTCCAAACAAACCATCATACAGGGTATAAAATAAATTATGCTATTGAGTTTACATCTTCAGAGCAAATTCACACAAGTTCACCACACACAGCACAAATGGTGTCTCTGTGATTGAAAGGCGATTTTTTTCAAATTTTTTTTATTTCATGTGTGACTAGCTAATGGAGCTGCAAGGGAATTTCAGTCTCTAATAGGCCGGGGAAAAGAATATAATTTATATGCGTGTGTCAACTTCAAGTTTGTTTCTGACCTTTCCCTCTTTCTATTTTTTAGATGATCCTGAAACCAGCGATAAGCTCCCCCACAGTCTAGAGGAGATTTCTGACTGAACTAGAGAGCGCACTACATGACACTGTGAGAATGAGCTTACATTGTGAATGTGACAGAAAGAGAATGTTGGAGAGTTAGCAAGAGAGAATAAAAGAAAGAAAATGAGACTGCATCACCATAGAAAAATAAAAATAAATAACTAAGTTGATAAATTCCCTTCATTAATCCTGCAGGGAAAATTGGTTTCTTGGTCTCCCCCCCCCCCCTTCTTTTCCTTCCCTCCCTCTCTCTCATGCTTAATCCTCGTAGTGTCCTGAGTATATGGTCAGAATGTTACAGGGTTTTTGCAACACAAGGGTACCATTATAAAACCTCTAATTTGAAGAAGACGACCAAGGAAGTATATTTAACCGTACAGATTATGAAAGATATATGATATATTATAACAGAACATATATATATATATATATATATTGTATTTCAAAGTCCCTCACATGAGTAATGACCCTCCTTGATCTTTTCATTGTTCTTTTTTTTTTTTTTTTAATTCTTGGGTTTGATCTTCAGTTAACCCACTACATCTTTTCTACTTCTTTGAATACTGGAAAAAGTCTGAAAAAAGCTATAAAGTTCATTCAATGTCCTTTTCAATGTTGTTTTTTTTTATTTGAAGCTGTTCAATAAATTAATTTTTTTCCCAACCCAAAAAATGTGGTTAGCCAATGATTAGATTCATATTTTAAACTTAGAAAGGGTGTCAACATGGCTTGTTTAGTTCTTAAAGGAACAAAACAGATTTTGGGAATAGTTAGTTTTCAAAACATCTGGGGACTCAAAGTGTTCCTAAGCCATAAGATGATAATGAGAGTGGGTTGTTTAATTTAGCCCTGATTGGCCATGACAATCGTTGGGTTTAAGAGAGTCAAAAATGATGATTGAGGGGGGGGGGGGGAGGGGCGGAGAGTTTGGCCTCTCAAATATACATTAATCTTTCATGTTTTCAACAGACATCTCTTCCCCCTGATTTGGCTGTCTGCAGACTTCCCTGATGGCAACGCCTCCACGATAAAGCTCTTCTGAAAACACTGGTGGCCACAACAGAAAATTGTCTGTTCTTCTGACTCTGTCATCCAGGAAGATTTCCACACGCCCATACCATGGAGGCTTCTCTGGACATCAAAGTTGAACAGTCTGTGGTTGCAGCAGAAGAAAAGCCACACAATTGTTCTGTGTGTGGTAAAGGATTTCGTTACAAACAGGATATGTCCAAGCACATGAGAATTCACACAGGTGAAAAACCTTATGAGTGCTCTGTGTGCAAGAAAACATTCCGACAGAGTTCCAAAATGCACGAACACATGAGAATTCACACAGGTGAAAAGCCGTATGTGTGTCCTGTGTGCAATAAAGCGTTTACTCAGCATAGTGGCTTGTCCCAACACATGAAAAATCACATAGAGGATAAACCTTACGTGTGTTCTGTATGCAAGAAAGGATTCAGTCAGAGTTGCAGATTGGAGGAACACATGAGAGTTCACACAGGAGAAAAGCCGTATATCTGTTCTGTGTGTGATAAAGCATTTAGTACAAGAAGCATCTTGTCCAACCACATGAGCCTTCACACTGGTGAAAAACCTTTCGTATGTACTGTGTGCGATAAAGCATTTAGTAGGTCTGACCGTCTGGTCACACACGTGAGAATTCACACGGGAGAAAAACCTTATGCTTGTTCTTACTGTGATGAGGCATTTAACGATAGTTGCAGGCTTAAGAAACACTTGAAACGTCACACAGGAGAAAAACCACACAGTACCCTGTCGTCGTAAAGAGAGTGAACACATATACATTGAATTGGACTTGTACACTTTGTGGGAGTTCAGGCCAGCACAAAAGGGTTTGTGTCGGATTGAAATTCAAAGCATGACTTTGTGAAAATCTTGTGTAAAAAGAAAAAAAAATCATATTTTATATTCATTCACCACCTAAGGTCACAACAAATGTGTCGATATTTTATCTGCCTGCGGCTATTCTCAGCTTAGGAAGAATTTTCTATTTTTCTATTTTGGGATACACATTTTATTCATATTTGACAATGTAGAGGCGTACCTACTGAAAAGGAAATATTGCTGCTCTCCATCTCTGTGCTTGTTGTTTCGGCCTTTCAGTTACATCGGTCGGAAAAACTGGTTATTAGGATTAGGAGTGTGCTTTTAGACCATCCTTGAGGGGCCCCTCCCTCCTCCAGCACTCGTTCAGCATCAGCCTTTTTCAAGTCTCTCCATTCTCAGCCCTGATTTTGAATGTGGAATGACATTTTTATCTTCAACGAGGTGTTATTCTAAGTTTGAGGACGAGATATAATTTAGAAAAATAAAAAAAATATAAATATGATAATGAGTGAGTTGCCAAGCACAACAAGGTTACAATTAACTCCTCACTTGGAGGACTGCTGTCTCATGCTGGAACACACTCCACATACTATTTGGCAAGGTTACAATTAACTCCTCACTTGGAGGACTGCTGTCTCATGCTGGAACACACTCCGCATACGATATGGCAAGG
>JBCIKM010180616.1:9918-20313 GCA_039654465.1 Melibe viridis | reverse complement strand
ATCATGTGGGTATTATATTGAAGCCAAAATGACGAGGCACAATGTCTCCTATGTACCTGCACATCATGTGGGTATTATATTGAAGCCAAAATGACGAGGCACAATGTCTCCTATGTACCTGCACATCATGTGGGTATTATATTGAAGCCAAAATGACGAGGCACAATGTCTCCTATGTACCTGCACATCATGTGGGTATTATATTGAAGCCAAAATGACGAGGCACAATGTCTCCTATGTACCTGCACATCATGTGGGTATTGTCTGCCATGTAGAATCAGTAGCGCACGCCATCTAACAATACACATTTTTCATACCCTTAACTTTCCCATATACGTGATTTTTTCAATATAGCTGATAGCTTTCTAACAAGTAAAAGATATATAAATCTATTGCAGACAATTTAAGATATTATGTGAAATTATTCAAATACATACAACTTTAGAAGTTGGTAAATAGACTTAAGAATCCAATCAATGCTCTATTTTTCTATATTGAACAAGAAAAGTAATGTACCTCACGATATAATGCACTCCATGTACCTGGCAGAAAAAAAGTTCTTCCATGACATATTTTAATTTCAAGGATTTAAACTGTAAAAAAAAAAAAAAGTACTGTCGCCATGAAACTTGCAATCTAGGATGACGCCTCGCCTTATAAGATACCAAGAGATGACAAGTTACATGAAGAGAAAGAATGGGTAAGTAGAAAGAAATGGTCAAAAGAATATCTGGGAGAGTAAGCTTGAATGAAAATGAAAGAAAATGGTAAGTAGCAAAATTAAGTACAGATGGTATCCAAATAAAATAATCATAACATTATGGAACCATAGAATATTTATGTACCTGTAAGTACCTAGCACATCGTGATGTACAAGTAAAGAACGTTGATTTAATTTTTTAATGCTCAGTAAGTTCATTAATACCATATATCAGGTCATGCTGAAAAGTAATGCATGCTTCTTGATGTTTCAAAAACTATCGATCTTTATTGGCCAAACTAAATACCAAATCAAAGATTTTTAACCATCCATCACTTCAGCTTTGTTTGCAAATGGACATCAGAAAATGACATCGGCCAAAAAATTCCCATTCAGGAGGATGAAAAATACCAAATCATTCATAACTTGAATATTACTTGAGCAATTCAAACACATCAGATATCAAACAAAATTTGTTCTTTTTTATAGTGTAACTAACAAATAAAAATGAATCCAAGTATTATCAGTCACCGAGTGCATTTGCGTTCAAATATAAATCGAAAGATAGTTCTCGGAGTAGTTAAAATCTAGAAAAGGGGCCCAACCATATAAAGATTCCATCTACTCATCCTGTAAAGGAAATATTTGCTCAAAGTCTATCGCAAGGACAGACTGGTCCACAGTGTGGTTAGCAGGATGCTGCAGGCAGGAATCAAACTCAAGCCCTTCGGGATGGGAGTCCAATGCTTTACCAACTGCCCCACACAGCCAGGATTTGATGCGTGAATCATAATGATTAGAATGATGATGACGCAATTTGTATATGACCTTTGGTCAACATAGCAGCTCTGGGCCCAAAATAAAGAGTCCACAGTTTCCAATTTTTTAAACATTTTAGAGCACAGCATGAATTGTAAGAAAAATAATCAATAAAATAAGACAGAAAATTATCAAGACTGAATCAAGGACAGCTGATCTCTCTTGGTACCCAACTCGGGCCTACACTCGCATTAAGATTCAGCCCTGTAGTTTTTGAGCTATTGAGAGTGTGCGTTACTCTTCAGCATACCTACATAGTTTTTTCTAATGATCACAATGATGATGGGCAATGAGAAAGCATGAAATAAGGGTCAACCATTATTGAGAGATTCACACGAAAATGATCACAATTGTAAAGTATAAAATGAGATACGTCTTGGTTTATCTAAACCTAGACTTTATATTTAGACTAATGGTAGACAAGTCATAGTATAAAAGAACTTTGGTTTTTGCAATGGCATTGTACTAATTAAAACAAAAACACGGTTGATGGGGTTAGTTTTGACAAGACAGAATGTCTTAAAAAAGGACTTCAACTTAAGTCTATTGCAAAAATTGCCTAAACTTTGCAGTCATTATGGTATGGAGAAGGTTATACGTAAAACAAGGGCAACAATAAAAAAAAAATGCTCAATTTAAAATCAACATTTCATATATTATTAAAAAAAATTTACCATGAAAAGTATTTAATGATGAGTAATTACAAATGATGACAACCATGCTGTACCTTTGTACAAGAACGTCTGGAACTATTTGTAACCTCTTTCATCAGCCTTTCATGTAAAGCCTCATTATGAAATGGAAGAAAGCATTCATTGCTATAGACGTCATTTACTGGTACTGGATTTCACAACAGACTAGAATGAACTCCAATAGAACAAAAACGTAATTATGCACCTGTCAATTAACATCTGAAGGACACAATTTGTACTACATATGTCATGGGAATCAGAAGAATTGTTAACTTGAGTTAGTTTATAATTCTCCAAAGCACATATCAGATGAAACAGGCAAATGAAATGTTTCATTTCCTGGAAATTCATCACATCCCAAGGTCTCATATTTCAAAGTTTTCAACAGTTTTGTTCAAGAGCAACAATCAACAAAAAGCAGTTATCATGTTTCAAGAGCACAGAAAAAAAAGTAATCAATTTAAGCAAAATGTACAGCAGCTATTTGCATGGCAGTCCAATTACAGAGCAAACTTGACTTTTGAAATCAATTTTTTTTAATTTCATTGAATTCAATCCTTAGAGCTGTATCATTCCCTCTTAAAAGGGTTTATACATTCTCTTCATTATGTTGTGGACCCTTTCATCTTTTGATTATTTATTTATCAGTTCAACACAATTCTAATCTAAATTATTAAAACAAACAGTATCATGATTCAAACACAAATGTTTTTGACTAGAGTGTAATGTCTGTCTTAGAAATCAACAGAAAATTAAATAAAAAAACTGTTTGTCTTCTTTTTAAAATGAGTTTATAAAGTTCAACAACAAATAAAAGGAGACTTCTCTGAATAATGCAACAATTAAAAGGACAAAGTCTCAGACAAAGGACAGAAAACATAATTAGTTCCTATCCTTGCAAGGATCTTTGTTTCATCCCATATTCCTGTTGTATGAATGTCTGAAATAGGTCATCTGCTGAGAGTGTAAAACATGGACATCAATCTGGAGCCAGGACAACCCCAAGGGAGGTGACATTCATACCAAAACCCACAGCGAGGATGCCAGGAGTTAAGAGCTGCAAGTGGAAACAATGGATCACCTCTAACCGCCTCCTTAAGGGGTACTGGAGGTTAAAGGAGTCTGGGACATACCACAACTGTTAAGGAGGGCCAGAAACCACAGACCACATTGTGCTCCATTGCCATCAGCTTTGCAGGCAGCTATGAGACAATCCTGAGGGCTGACACAGAATTTAAAACATGGGTAGATACCCATAAAATGGAGGTGTAGCCATATGCTACAACTATGATGAATTCCACAAATTGCAGTCTCCTTAGCAGTTTCAGTACAGCAGTACTAAATGTAAATGAACAAATTACTCCCTCAGAAACATCAACAATCACCAAAGTCCTTGACCTTAGGAACACGAAAGATTCCATGAGGTTTTTACATGAGAAAAAGTCTTGATAGGACACATTGGTGTTACTTTATTGCTCCTCCTCCACCTTTATCTTGGCTTTGCTTTGTTCAAGGATGTAGTTAACTGAAATTCACATTATCTTCAGAAAATCTCTTATGAGTTTTACATTTTGTGAGTTCACCTCAGCACCTGCATTGTACTGAATGAGGTCAATGTTAATGTCACAGAAGTTAAAGTACAGAGAGTTGAATTAGTAATGTGGAGAAAGGTGCAGCACGGTTCTTCAAAGAACAGACCATGACTTTGATGAGATGAGTTGAGTTTGAGTTCTTGTATCCATTTTTTTGTGCACAAAATGACAGATAAAGTTTGCTAAACAGCAGTTAGTTGTTCCTCTGCCACTACAAAGCACTGTGTCCTATCACAACCTTGTAGATTCATCTTTCTCATTTAACGGGGCTGTAGGTTCTGAATATGAATTGTTCACTGGGGAAAATTTGTCTCGATCCTCATCACTTCTACTGGAGTGAATATCAGGCTCTGCTTCAACAGCTTTGCTTAGTAAGTTGTCTCCGTCGCTATAGCCGCCATTCTCTACATCACTCCCACCACTGAAGTCACTGTCCCTCTTCATGCCGTTAAGATTGGGGTGCCATCCGTTGGTTGTGTGGAGCTGGTGTGGATGAGCATGTATCCCAAAGTTTCCTCGGTAATTGAGTATCTTCACACCATTGTCTTTTCCTTGAGTTGAGCTTGACGCACTGACATTGATATTTGCAGTGTTGCTGCTGAGGCGTTGGGATGAAGATGTATCATGTCCTTCTTTAGAAGAAGAGGTATCAGCATGGATAGATTTGATGGGACCACGCTTACGTTTCAACGTACCAGTGCGGAAAAGCTGGGACCACGCCAGCCGTGCCTCAGGGTTGAAAAGGCAGCGGAAGACAAAGATGAGGAAGCCCTGTAGAGAGTTACAGATGCAGAAGATATAGCTGAAGACCAGCTGTGCCTCTCCAATGGCGAGTGGGCCAAAGATCCAGGTGATTCCAAGGAGAAACATCACTGTAAAAGCCCCTCGCACCTGTGCTGGTGTGAAAGTAACGCTCTTGTTGGACAGTTGTTGCTGTAAAGACAGAGGAAGAAGGGAACTTATATAAAAAAAAAAAAAAATTGCAAGATATGAATGAATAAATAAATCAATGTGAGACTACAACATCTGGAAATATAACTAAGACAACAGAGAAAATTTAACTCAAATTTACCTTTTATTCATTTCTGGACATCATAATCATAAAAAAGTTTATTCATTTGTCTTTACTGCGATGAAAAATCTGTAAATAGGTCGTTGTACAAGTACCCACAGTGTCAAGGAATAAACTAGACAAAGTGACAGAAAAGACGATATGAATAAATCAAAAGCTTAAAATTTTCAACAACAAAAAATGTTGCTTTATACCTGGAACCGTGGCCTGAGAATAACCCTGACCACCAAAATGAAGACGATGGTGTTGATGAGGATGATCAGGCATGCAGGTCCCAGCAGGGCAGCATAATAGGCCACGCCCCCTCCCCCAGGCGTCATGAAACATCTGCAGACATTGTTGACATTGAATATCATTATTATTCAAATAAACATACACAAAAGAAACAATTTAAAACAGATTCCTTGTCCATAATATATTCCTCCTCCTCAAGGATGCCTCAAGCCCCCTAAAGCCAAAACAATGTCCTGGCTGCTGTTGCCTTCTATTCAGTTCAGTTTTTCTCCTGAGTTAAATATTCACTTATAACAAAAAAAAAATACAGGAAATGGATAGAGAAAACATGAATAAATCTTCATTATCTTGACACTTATCAAGGGAGACTATTGGTGGTTACTTGGCTAGAATAGAATAAGGCAAAAATTAAAAAGGTAATTTTATATTTTATATAGATTAATTATAAATATCTATCAGATCCTTTTTTTTTCTTTTTTTTTTAGGGGGGGGAGGTTTATTAATTAATTATGTAGTTTTAAGAATAATCAACAAGCTTTAAACGAGCTGTCACCAAGTTTGAGATGGAAAAAAGAGAGAGTTCTCTTACATTTTGGTTTCCTCTCTGCTATCCTCATTGATCACATTGTATCCGTAGTGTTCAATGTCTATGGCGGCTGTGGTCACAACAATCACCAAGGGAACACCTGTGCCGATTGCATAGAAAGGAGTCATGTGATACACCTGGTTCTTCTTCCATTAAAAGATTGTTCTAAAAAAAGCCTCATTCTGTAAACCACAAGGTTTTTTTAAATTTTATTTGGATCATTGTCTGAAGATCATGATCTGGCTTTCTTGATTTGTTTTAAACAGTTCTTGGTACAGGTTTTAAAATATTTCAGAAACTTTACGTAGTTTTCAACTCTCTGAAAATAGAATGGTAGATTCAAAAATTTTTTTTTTTATTCATTTGGCTCAATCTGAAGTCATGAGCTTTCTTCATAATAATATGAAATCGTGTTTTTGAGTAGATGACCTCATAGAGTTCAATACCAAGACCATCTTGCCTTCTCCTGCAGGCTGTCAGTCCGTAAGCGTGTCTGGATGTCTGTCTGACAATCTTTTTTGTATATACGAGTAAAAACCTTGTAGTTGTTTGTAGCTTATTTCTTCTAACTCTAATCTCATTTTAATATTTTGTGATTTTCTAGTGCTAAGAGAGGAATTATGTTGTCCTGGATCTAACATATAGACAACAAAAGTTGTTTCTTCACATTTAAACAACTTTTAATCAAAAGTGAACATAGACTATTATGCCTTATATCAAGGCTCTTACCCCATCCCAACAGGCAGCGTTTCAGCATGTGGCAGCCCTCATATTTGGTGAACACAGTGACCAGAGCTCTGTACATCTCAATGGCCTCAATCAGCATCCAGAACAACGTGGACATCAGGAAGTAGTGCAGCGAGATGGCAATGCCAGTACACACATCATCACTGCAGTAGGGAAAAACAGATATTGTGGCTAAGTAAGTTAAATATCAAAATAGGTACAAGTTACATAAAGACCTGTCTTATTTTGAACAATGCCACAACAGTACTGCTCAATGCGGGATTATAACATCTCCTTGCTTTAGTTGAATCATAGAATGCTGAAATAACTTTGGAGTTTTACATCATATCAAACACAGATATATATATAAGGGATGAGCTTTTCTAACACTTAAGGCAGTCCATTGATATGTTCAGCTTTAGAGTTTAGAGAAGCAGTCATATGCTGCAATGGATCACAAACATTAAAATAGTTCTGCAGAAGCTTTAAAAAAAATAATTATTAAGTAGGCAAATGATTTCTTTTTTAAATTGAAATTAAGAAAAACGATTCAATATAGGCATACTTATATTGTAGCCAAGCCATTAAAAAAATTAGACATGAACATCACCTGAAACTTGAAACGTCCACTGATCCTGCCAAGAAAACAATGTTCATCATGAGCAGCGCCACACACAGATGAAGCAAAATTTTACCCGACTTTTCGCCATGCAGACATCTAAAACATTTGAGGAAAAGGAGATGTAGGTATAATGTAACATAAGTATTCATATATTATTTATACAAAAAAACACCACACCTTTTTCTCCCATTGCAATTAACACATTGTAGGATCAGAGACAAAATCTTACCTGCTGAATCTTCAAACCCTCTAAACATCTAGAGCTTATTTCAAAATCTATGTGGACAGTTTCAAAGCAAAAGACTAATTGAACAAAAAATCATGCTCTATTATAAAGTGAATGCGAAAAGTCTCCACCCATTTTGTCAAGAACTGATAACTTACTTGAAAAGAGCAAAAGTGATAATTGTGAGCAGCAAGGAAGCTGATGATATCCCAGAACCAATCCACGTGATGTACGTCAATCCAATTTCACTTTTAAGAGATGCTGGAGAGGGGCTCTGAAATGTTAAAGAGCATGAACTTGTCAAGAAAATGAGATGGCAGTTTCAATACCGGGCAAAAACCCAAGTGGAACGCTCCAATCTGCATCAATAATTGGCTTCAAATTCTATTTCTAGCAATTTTATCAAAGTTTTTTTTTACTGCTAAAGTCCACAAAAAACTACAAGTTTATTTACCATCAACACGGCAAAGCTGGTCAGATGATTGGACAAGCAAGTGATTTGTCCACTCTGGACATCATACACAGTTTTCACCCCTTCTGTTAGCCACGTAGAATCTGTAGGAAGATCCAAAGATGCACACTGCTTTAATCGATTCTATAGTTTGATGCAAAGTTCCTAAAAAAGTAAGAGCGAATATGAAAAGTTCGTTTTTTTCTAAGATGAAATGTAAGGACAGATCATATGAAATATAAAAACAGGTTTTCAAGACCTATTTATCAGATCATGTCATATCAATTCAAATCTGTTCATATATATTGCCGTATGGGAACTAATAATACAATTAGAGTTTTCATCACGACTGAAGAAAAATGATCATGAAGAACAAGACATCAACAACAACAAAAATAAAAAAATAAATTATTTGTCTTGTTTATTGGTTTTATTCTAAGGCTCCAATCAAATACAATTTTGAAGCTATCTACTTTTTCTCAAATATGTTTAGGAGAAGAATTATGTAAAATCTAGTCAGAAGTGTTAAGAGCTCTGATTAATAGTCTTTTTTCCCCTCAAAAACATCTAGTTAGTCTTGGGTTTTAAATATTTCTTAAAAGCCCACAGTAAGGTAAGATCCTATTGAGTTTCTTATTTATTCATTATGAAAGACTGTTTCATTGCAAAATATTCCATCTGTGTTAAGAAAATTATTTCAAAATGGATAACCTAGATGAAGTTACTGAAAGAATACATACTATTTTCATCCCAGAATACACATTGATGGTCGAAGTCTCTCTGAAATTTGAAGATTGAAGAGATGAAATTTTTGGAAACAACTAGTACTTAATGCAAGGGGTGAATAGAAATAGCCTACAATACTCAAATCACAGTCATATAAACAAGGCAATTGTTGTCCTCAAGATCTTTTTATTAATGGGAATTGTAACTTTAGTAACCTATAGAGAGAACTACCTGTAATAAAATTTGAAAAAATCAAAACACTCTCTATTTAATAAGCTTCAACAATCGATCAATGTATAAATCATATATCTACTAGCATATGATTCTTACATCTATTGGAGGCAAAGCGATTTGGACAGGTTCTGGCAAATTTTGTAGAGACACTCCTGAGACACTGGCTGATATAACCTTCTGTCGTTTTACATCTTCATCATCTATCATTGAGTCGTTGGGTGTGAACAACTGAGATTTCTTGAAGCCGATGAACTGCAGACGTGAATCTTTGGAAATGTTTTGTAGAGCTAAGATGCTGCTGGGCAACAATATGGACATTCCACTCTGAAAACAAGCAGCCAGATAGAAAGCAGATTGATTGAGTTTGAAATAAACAGACAAAAAACCTTAAAAATACTCGTCACACCGCTAGCTGAATATCACTTTATGAAATCTTGTCTTTTCGAAATTGTTTACCAAACTTCAGAAGTAGAGAAATGAACTGAAAAGGACAAATGCATTTGCAAACTTGGGAGAATTTTCATTATTTCTTTTTAATTCTGCTTGATACAATAGTTATGATGAACTTGTTCCATTTGTCTTACCCCTGTTCCATTACCACCAATGGAAGGCTGGAACATCATTTCTCCATCCTGAAACTCATCAACCCTGGTTGCTTTTACAACAAAACCATCTGTTGCTATGGTAACACTTCCATTCTGTAGACTGACTTTCCCAGTGAAATCATCAAGGAAGCCTCTTAACCTGTGAGAATTGATCATATAATGATTCTCTCAACAAAAACCATTGATGCTGTTAGATTAAAAGGAAATGTCCTAAATATGTATTACAATACACTCAGATCAAATTATTTAAGGTTTTTCCAAACAGCTGTTTGTTCTTGATGGTCCTCTCACACAAATCAGCAGTAATACTCAGTAGAACTAAGTCAGTCAGTATAGAGGTAAAGAAGAATACAATAACTCTTGATAATCCTGGTTCACAAAATTAAGTGCTGTATTGCACATATTAGCACGCACAGTACCTTCAATACTTAAAATGCATAATTAAATTTTTCATCCATTGATGATTAAGATGCATCCTGAACTTGTGCATAGTGTTAAAGTTATGCATCAACTACTTCATGCTCAGGTGAAAAGCTCATCCATCATAGAAGCACAGTAAGGCATGAGCTCAAAAGATTATATAATTGCCCATACATGAATTATAGTTATAATAAAGGACAACTAGAAATACCTGGTGTTTGTTTTGTTTTGTCTTTCCGCCTCCTGACTGACAGAGATGTTCACATTGGATAAATCATTGATGATGTTCATAGCAAGCTGTGCTATCTGTAGTAAATATTAAGAAATAATAACAATGATTATTGTTTCTAGCAGGGCTGATAGGGTTTGTTTATTTGTTTTCTCTCTTTTTAATATGTTTCTCATTTTAAATTGGTAGTAAACTATGGAAAATGATTTTATAAAATTGAAATTTAGTTTAAAAACTTTCCAATAAGTTGTTCGTTTGTTTGTTTGTTTGTACGATGGGTTGTTTTTGGGTTGGATCATTGGGGTTTTTTTTTCATTTGTTGTTATTGTTTAGATTTTTTGTTTTGTTTTGATTTTGGGTTTGTTTTTGTTTTTTCAGATGGTGGGGGGGGGGGGGGGGGGGGGAGTGAAAGGCTCTTTACCTTTCCCTCACATAATAAACTTTTTGGGAAAAAACTTGAC
>JBCIKM010180287.1:0-13060 GCA_039654465.1 Melibe viridis | reverse complement strand
TTAACCTAAACCTGTGGAATAAAGAGACACAGAATTACTTTTAGTTCCTTTTATTGTTGGTTTTTGTTGTTGTTGTTTTTTTGTTTGTTTTTTTTTCTCTCTTTCTATTCTTGCTCTTATCTCTCCACCAGCACAAATCCTATTTTTTTTTTTTTTTTACTAAATCAACACGGGCCAAACATCTAGTTGGACGAAAAAACAAAAAAAAAACAAAAAAAAAACAAATAAAACTTCTTCCTCTCAAAGACCAGGTGTGGAAGGGGAAATGGGTCGTGTTCTCTGTCCATGTGGCATAACTGGTGTCGGCTGATCTTTCTGTGCCCTTACCTGGATCGGCATCCACGGGGTCGGGCATCCAGCTGTCCCAGATATTGACGCCCCCGCTGTCGTCATGCTCTTCCTCCTCAGGAGGTTTGATGTTGACCAGTTCGCTGATCAGCTCGTTGCTGCCTTCATCCGTCAGGCTCGCCACGATGCACCTCACTGTGTCCTCTCGGGACCTTCAATGAGACAGAGGGACAGAAATCATGACAGGTAAAACAATGAATACAGGTGCACCATCACGATCACTAAACACTGACAGTAGAATTCAGGTCTGTGCATGTCTTAGGTTAAGGCCAAGGGGGAGCATCACTATCCATTCAGCTGCCCTCGCATTTCTAAATAGTTTTTCATGGTTTCGTCTCATTAATTGTTCAGAAAATTGTAACCGCCTAATACAGCAATTCAGGTAAAGTGAAAATTTGTGAATTTATGGGACAAATAGTGAAATCGTGATTTGTTCAAATTTTCAGAAAAAATCATGACATTCACAAATTTTTTGAGATGGTTGGCAGGTATGTTTCTATGTCTTAGTAAAGCTTCAAACACAGAAATAACGACTCAAAATGATATTCACTCATTAAAAGATTAATTTATGAATTCATAATATGAGGAAGAGACTAGAGTATTACTATGTGGAAAACAAGAACAATTGCAAATAACTAGTATAGACTCAAATCATATCATCAAGGTCAAGGTTCATGCATTTGAAAACAGCCCGAGTTACCTGAGGTATCGCCTGACAGGCTCACACACCAGCTCCAGAATCACGCCCGCAGGTTCCAGGATGCGCAGGGCTTTGATGGCGGCAATGTAGGCAGTCAGGATATCGGCGGTGTTCACACCTGAGGGAAGAAGAACACAGACCACTTCTAGGTTATTTGTCTATTTGTTTGTTCATTGGAGGTTTTAGGGCCCTATGCCACAAAAGGGTCATTGAGGAGCCCGGATGAAAGCAAGATGATAGAATTAGTTAAAAGAGGGAACAGATCAAACCACAAACAGAAGAAAGATGATTTAAGCAACAAAATAAATATCATCTCTCACAACATATATCAACACCACAGAGAGATGATTTACAAAAAAAAAAAATATCATCTATCAAAACATATATCAACACCACAGAGATGATTTACAATGACAAAAAATATTATCTCTACTAACCGAATTTAACAATGGCCATCAACCACAAGAACAAGATGGTCCGGGAAGACCCAGGACCTATATACCCCCTTTGTATACTAAAGTACCCAGTACGTCTAACTTGTGACCCTGGAGTTTGTACCAAAAGGCATGAAATAGGAGATGACCACTGAAAACCAAACAAGACAACAAAAGCGTACACACAAGAAACGGGGGAAAAGAACGCTTTCAGGTAAGACAGAGCTTTTGTTTCTTTAGGGTTTTTATACTGGGAGATTCATTAAAAAAAAAAAAACAACCAGCAGAGGATTGGGAAAACTCATTGATTATTCAGGGATACTAACACTACTTGCACGGCTGATGGGCACTTCATGGTGCAATTGAGTCCCACTCTTTCATATCTGGCGCAGCTCTGCCATCACTCATTTGTTCAGGCATGGCTACACATTTAAAAACTGTCTCGGGTGAGTTGCATTGCAAATGGGGTCAAGCTGCACGACCAGCAATGCAATCCTGGTTCACCACTGTCTGCTGACAGTCAAGGAACCATGAACCTTTGGCATGACAGCAGGTTTGAGGATATACCATTTGGAAAACATCACAATGGACACCAGGGTGAAAAAAAACAAAAAAACAACAACTCCACTGACCAAATTCATACATACTAAAACAAGTGATAACTAGTCTTAAACATTTCAATGAGTAAATTTTGAAAGAAATAGAAAAAAAACAAAAACCCAAAAGATGAAAAAAGAGAGATTACAAATAGAATATGAGTTTACCAGGATGGAGCAACCGGTTTTCCAGCGCAGTTTTCAAGGTTGCCACCAGCTCTGACCTCAGGTCTGTCTTTTCCAGGCACGTGCACAAATCCAAGATGGCTGGCTTGGAGTCGGGGAAGTCTATGATGATGTCAAAGAGCTGTCCAATCAGGGAGCGGGCGTAAGTCTCGTACAGGTAGTGGTACAGCCTCGACACATGGCTGGCCTTGTTGCTGTGGCAACGGTGGATGCGTGCCAGCCACCCTAACACCAGCTGATCCAGCCACTGTCACAAACACAGACACACATACAGAACACATTAGAATGGAATAGATCTTTACTGTCCACGACAGAAAAGTTAGTCTGGTTTAAAACAATTTATACACCTGAATGCAGTGTTTTAACCATTTCACTTGTAACTTCATTCCTATCAAAAAGTGTAATTTTGTACAAATTTTTATGCGCACCCATTAAATTTTTGTTTCTAAGTTGATTCAATTTTTAACTTTGGATTTTATCAATTTTTAAAATATTGTTGTGTGACATTTTGTATAATAGCTGAACATCAAGCCATTTTCTCAGGGTAAATAGTCTGAAGAGCCTTAAAGGAGACAACAGGAATCAATAAAACACGATCCCCCCCTTCCCCCAACCCCCGCCCCCGGCTCACCTCCTCCAGTTCTGTCAAGTAGCTGGCATCAAAATTGCCTTTGCACTCCTCGCTGATGTGTTTCTCTATCTGGCTATGGACAATTTCGTGGACGGCAGAACCAGAGATTCTCTCCATCAGGCCCATGTCCTCCCTGGCAACAGAAAAAGGCTCTACTTGACGTACAGTTACACAGTATCAGATTTAAGAGTTGGCAACTGCATTAAGATACTTTTCAGGGTTGACATAAAAAAAAAAAAGATTTACAGATTTTGAATTACTATTATATTATGAAGAGAAGACGCAAAAATTCAAAAGAAAAAGAAAAAGAAAAAAAAAAAGAACTTCTTGACCATTACTAGTAGCTTTAATTCTAAAAATATTTTTTTTTCAATTTTAAATATTTTTTTTTTTTTAATTTTATCCATGAAAAGTCATCCTGGCTTTTGCTGTGTTGAGGTAAAAAGTCTGAGAAGTCTCTGTGACTGAACAGAGAACAAGGAAAAGAAACAAACTCACATGTGTTTGTTGATTTCATCAAATCTGTCGTTGCCTGGAAGAGTAGCACCGTCACCATCTGGAAACAAAACAACAGCCCTAGCGTGAATTGAACAGGCTAGCATCACAGTGCAATGAGAGGTCAGGGTCAGGCAATATCAAATTCAAACTAACACGAGATCTCAACCTTTCAAATCAATCCTCAATCAATACCGACTCCCACATGGAAAGATGCAGTGAAACTCAAGACTTCATAACCATCAGTTGTTGAAAATCTTACAATGGTCCAAGGCCTTTCAACCCTCAGACTTCCGAGTTTGATGGGCAAGCAGACCAGCCTACTTTTTGAAAAACCAAATAGGGACACTTCACCCGTTGGCTGTACAATGTTGTGAATGAATCCAATTGAATTAGTTAAAAAAAAAACCTGTATATATATATATATATATTTTTTTTTAACAATAAAACCCAAAATATCAAATCGGGACAGTAGGCAGGTCTGGGCAAGCCTACCTGTAGACTGGTCAGGATCCAAACTCTTTCTGTGCAGGGCAAAAGCCTCTGAGTAAAACGCTTTGACCGACCGGAAGAACCAGGTGGGGACGGAGTGAAAAAGAGCCACACGCATCATAGTGCTGACCTGAATAATAGAAAAAAAAAAAAAGGTAAGAACTATCAAGATACAATCACTATAAATGATTAAATAGTTTACACACTGAATTACAGAGGCATATTTTACACACCGGAATGAATACATGCCGTCATAAGATAAGACACACTCCAAGACAGAGCATTCTTTCTTCACGTAGATGAATATCATTCCATCAGGTATCATGGATTGGTATGGCAGTCAGGAAGGTCACATAAATAATACAATAGAAGGCAACAGTGCTTTCTTTAAACTCCTCCCTTCCACAACCCCCCTTACCAGCTTATTGCACTGCTCATTATGAAAACGATTGAGAGAAATGAGTGAGGAACTGCTACAGAGTTACATACCCTTGCTTGAGGGCTCTCAGAGTCATCTTTGGGCCAGCGCACCGACAAGCCAGGAACAGGCCGAGAGGGAATCGACACACCAAACACAGTCGAAGCGTCAGGGAGATTATCATCAGGAGACAATGGTTTAGGTAAGGATTGCTTCATCTCAATGGCCGGAGTCTCCGCGGTGTGAGAAGTCTCAGCGGTTCCAGCACGCTCGGTCTGAACGATGGGAGTTATGGGCCCTGGTGTTTGCTGAAGAAGGGAAAATCCTGGGGTGGACGTTTGATTCAACCCTGGGAAAGAAGATACTGACGAGGCGGACATAAACTGCCTGCCAGTTAAAGAACGACTATCCAAAGTGGAACAGAACAGAGATTTGACAGCGTTGCCACTAGTAGAGCCAGACTGTGATGAAGCCATCAATTTCTTGTTTCCTCCAATTGGTGAACGGATGAAAGACTCAATATCCTCTTCATCCTCGTTCAGGAAGTTCTCTTGCGGATTGCTCCGACTGGACATGAAGCCAGAGGTGTGAGAGTCGTGAAATGACGCATCTTGAGATGATGTATCTGAAAACATCAACTTTTCTGCGATACTTTTGTCCTCAGTATAAGAATCATCCATAGCCAAAGATACAGATGTCTCTTCTGTGTTTTCCTCCAGCCCTCCTTTAGTACCTTTCTCAAATGTGACACTGTGACGGCGTGGAGGAAGGGATTTCTCTTTGCTTTCTTCTTCATCAAAAGAGCTGAAAAGGGGGTTAAGCTTTCGGGGACCTTGTAGCCTCCCTCCATCATCCCGTTCAAAATGGACACTGGCTTTGACTGGAGTGAATGCAGATGTAGACGAAACCCCGATATCTCTGATGCTAGTGGCTGGTGCAGATGCTGCTAACATCTGAATCCACTGCAACCTCTTCAGCGCTACCAAATAGCGGTTCAAATAATTATCTGCAAAAATTCGAAATGAAAAGAAATGTAATTACCAACTCGTTAACAAAAAGAAAAAATGCCCATTACTTCTTGGTCAAGAACGAGACAGATTGCCAACACATGGAAACATTTAAACAGTTTTTTTTTGTTATCCATATCCCTCATACCACTTTTACAGTGTCCGGATCCAGCTCCAAGGAGCTGGGAAAACCTCTGGAAGGCAAGAAATGAAGACAGGCAGATGATCATTCCGCCGTGCCTAAACTTGTGTGGCATAATGAGCAATATATAAAGGGTCTTAAGCCAAACAATAGTTGCCTTTGGGGACATCTGCTCATTCAGAAAGACCAATGAGCCAATTTACCACAGAGCAGAACTTTAAACAATATTTGCTAAAATTCTGAGTTAAAACACACATGGTGATTCCTGATTATAGCATTGAAGAAAAATCAATGAAAATGCAAATCATCCTTTGTGCCTTGAAGGACCACAGAAACAAGCGGTGGCCTAGCCCACAATACGAAACCAGAAACTCTATGGAAGGCTGAGCACCACTGGCTTCATTGCTACATCAGACTACAGGCATGGAGGCCTATCAGAGGAACAAAGACGATGAACAAGAAGAGATTAAATTTATATAGCACATATCCACTGGGGTGCTCTATGCGTTTTACGATATCTTTATATCCCAGTCAGACAATGAACATATAACATGTAGGATGAGACGATTTTTCGGACAGAAGGGCAACGTTGTTTACAACAAGGGGGACCTACAAGGTGAGTTTTGAGAAGTGCCTTACCCAAGGACACAACACGATGGCACTGGCAAGAATAGAACCCACGCTCTTCAGCATAAAAGTCCAAAGCCTTACCACTGGAGCCATCGTGACCATGTAAAGATTAATTTGGAATTTTGCCAGTACAGGGGCTTTGCTGCCTACTCTTTTTGACTTTCAACTGCCAGGGGTTCTTTAACACGCGCAACGTGCACACCGGACCTAGTTTATCGTCCGTCTCTGATAGGACGAGATGTTCAATCCCACCTATTTAGGCCCTGAGAGTGGATTAGGACCAGAAAAATGGCTGGTTATTTTTGCTTTTCATGGGACTCAAACCTTCAGCCTTTTTTATTTGAGAGGTTTCTGTACCTCTATGCTACCAGCGAGTGACAATCGACTAGAGCTGACTGGAAAATGTTTTGCCATTCATGGGACTCAAACCGAGGACCTTTTGCTCTACAGGCAAGCACTGTACCACTCTGCCAAGAAGAAGAAGACGAAGAAGAAGAAGAAGAAGAAGAAGAAGAAGAAGAAGAAGAAGAAGATGACAGAGAAGATAAATATTCAAACCAAAACATGACAGACAGTGCATTATGATCAGCAAAAGTCTAATGAAACACCACTACGTCAGCAACCCAGAGAGATGTTTCATTAGACCACCCACACAGATTGGAGCACACAGTCTGGAACACTCACTCACAGTGTAAATGGGCCATGGCATCTTGAAAGATGCTGCTATGATTCACTGCCTCCGATTCGACAGCCTTAAAATGGTCCCAGAATTCCCCACGCAGCCGCTGGTTGAGATCCTGAAAGATTTTCTCGTAAAGCCATTCCTCTAGCAGATCAATGACACCTACGCAGGCGACGATACTCTGCTGGAGCTCTTCATTCGGGGAGATTGGGCACCACTGGCCTGCCTGGAGAGGATAAAAAGTTCATAGAATTAATGAAATGACTTAAATTTCACCTTCAACAAACACGTCAACAATCTTCTCCTATTGGGTAAATAACAAACGACACACACAAACATATATATTATTGAGCAAAGCAGACCTTTGAATTTTTTATGCCAAAAAATGTTTGTCCTGGTCTATTTATTGTACTTAGAAAAAGATGAAGGATGTTAAAGGGGAGGGGGTAGGGTTACCTGTTACGGTAACAACAAAAAATGGTTTCAGAGGAAAGTTTTTCATTTCTTGAGTCTACCAAAGTTAGGTTATTCCAAAAATACAGTAACAAAAAAGCTCTCAATAATTTTCAAACATTAAAGGTCTAGTTCTAAATTCTAACCAAAGTAAAGAAAAAGGAAAAAGCATGGTGCGTACAAATCCACTGGACAGCACGTGCTCCAGGAAACTCCATGCCCTTCCAATGTCCATTTCCTCAGTGATGGTTCAAATTCTCAAAGAGGACATCTGATGACACTGCACAACTGATACTTTATAACAAAAAAAAATAAATAAATAAAATCATGTGCACACACCATAACAAATTAGAATCATCTCAATCATAAAATCAAATTCTTTTGATATAATATATCATCTTGTGTGCATTGATTTTAATCTCACATTGAAAAAAGAAAACAACAAATATTGGAGCTATGGAAACATTCAATTTTTCATTGAACCCAAAGAAATGTGGGACATTTGGCAGCTGCAATAGGATGAGCTAGGCAAACAGTTCTACTGTCTAAACTGAAAGTGACAAACATACAATATACAACCATTGGTAATGTGCCCCTGGCGTAAAATTAAGGGCACCTTACCACAATACACACAGATCATCAGCTGATGTAAAGCTGAAAGGTCAACCAGCTCTGTTAGTGAGGATAGGATTATGGAGCGCTTAGAGCATGGCGAAGAATGTGGATCCGAAAAGTGAATACACACATGCCACGGTTGAGACTACACCAAGGAATAGTGAGCTCTGAGGATTTAGTTGTTTGTTTTTTTTTTTCTGAGGGAGGGGGGGTGTAAAACAGGTTAGTGCCATTGTTTATACATGTTGTGAGTTTGTTTGTTTTGGTATTTTCTTTTTGTTTGAGGTGGCAGGAGAGGTTTGTTTTGTTTTGTTTTCCTTCCTCAGTTATTGCCCAAAAACTTTCTAATGATATCCACGAAATTGGCATTCAACAAAACGCTTTGCAAACTCTTGTACAATTCCTCCGATTTTTACCATTTAGGTAGAGAAAGATAGGGAGATGATGTTTATTGCAGAATAGAAGAATTCAAATAGTCCCTCCACAAAAGGCCAGAGACGTCTTCCTGAGTTCGAGACTTGCTTGCTTGGTTTAAAAAATACAGAGAATGTGACAGTGAAGCATTACAAGCAGTTAAAAATTGCACTCGTTAATTTGTAATTCATAACTTTCCTTGGAATTTGTTTAAGTTATTGTTTTGGTCAAGATGGTAACTTCGAGAAAAAAAGTCATGGTATGGCTGAATGAATACACGATCCCTTTTTTCCAAGTCTTAAGTACGTTTGTTGGCTCTAACAATAAACCACTGTTGTTCGATGTTATATTGTTCTTTCTAAGACGAAATGTATATGAAACGAAGCGATGTTTGTAAACAAGGGTTGTCTTTTCCTTTCCCACTGGAGAGGAAAACAATGTCGGTAGATTTGTCAGTAACGACACAGCAATTCACTTGAAGTTTTTGGAAGGAAGGCGAAATTTAATTTGAAAGTGACGACCAATTATCCAACAGGTTCGACATTGTGCAAGGATGTCCTCTTCTACTGACTTAAACATCGCCAGGAAAAATTTATCAGATGTTTTAGGAGATTCCATGAGTTTGTGAGTTTTTTCAGATACCGTGAATACAACTGTGAAATTATCTATCTAGGCCCTATGACGAATTATTCTTTTGATGATGTTCATGTCTATTTTTTCTTTTACCAAGACCAGATTGGTACACCATTTATTTAGGAAGCCGCTATCCGCTATTCTCACCCCAGTCCTTCTGATAAAGTGGCAACCAGCAGTAATTAACAATTCACCTTTAGTCTACTTCTTATAAATATAATGCAAAATGATGCAAACTTTATTGATGATGAAAATAGCAATGTGGCTTAGACAGCATTCGGCAGGCTATTTTAATGAATATAACTGGAAACTTAAGGACATTTTTGGTGTACAGATCGGTGATGTCACGATATTGAGCACAATATTAAAGAGCTTAGAATAAACTGACGTCATAAACACTCTGAGGAGGGGGGGGGGGGGGGATGGAAGAGGAAATACAAAAAGATATTGGTTTCTTTTTTAGAGTTGGGAAAATACTATCTTACAAAAAAATAAAAGGGTTTACGTGAAAGTGTGGTGTGAGAGTGATAGGAAATCTTTGTGTGTGAAGTTTGTGAGTCCGACTCTATACAAAAATTAAATAAGGATGCATGAGTCCAAATAGACAAAACTTATTTGGACTTGAGTCTGAATAAACATTCTGAAATTCAAAGGCTGCAATGTTAACCCAGGGCTGAGGGTTTGCTTAGATGCATTAAATAAAGAAAGAAAAACAGTTTTGGTATGTAAGTAAGTAGATTCATTGTGGGATATTCTTAGTTGGTGGAATGTGGTAAGAATCTATGAAGTAAGGCAGATGAATTGGTATCTAGTTTGATCTGCAACTCAATTGCCACTTGTGCCCATCAGGACTAGGTGAGCATCGTGATTTCCAAATAAAAAACCCCTCTAACCAATAAGAAATGGAGTGTTTATTCAGACTGAAGTTCATATATAAACATTTTTATTAGAACTTTATGAGTCCAAATACAAACACTAAAGTTTGAACTCAGACATACACGACGTTACCTCCAACATAATGAAAATGGTAAATGAACTTCCCTTTATTCATCCCCAATGGGAAATTGGTTTCTAGGGTCTGTCCTAAGAGGAAGACTGGGTCAACCCTGGCTGCAACCGCAGTGTGGTTGGCTCGATGGCACTGGCAGGAATTGAATCCTGTAGAGTCCAACGCCTTACCACCAAGCAAACGAGCTCAACATCCTACCACTCTCACTTTTTCTCACTCTTTTGTTTTTTCAATCTCTTTTATTTTCCCTCGCCACTTGCTTTCCATGCAAATCTGTTCACTGGCATTGTTGCCCATTTGTCTCTGCTCTATTTTACTTCTCCCCCCCCCCCCCTTTGCTGTCATACTCTCTTACCCATTTCTTGTGCTGGCCACATAGAGGTAGGTTAAATATAAGTCAAATTTGCATTCTATGCTTTTGAAACAGGTGATTCAATCTTTTTCTCTCTTTTGTTTTCACAGGTATCTACAAAATCTGAATGCATGGTTTAAGAAAAAGGTATTGTATATCCATCATTGACCACGCCAATGTAATGTTAGATGTACCTATCCCCTCATTCATCATCTCACCTGGAAAACTATTTTTGCTCACATGATGCTACCTGGACCCGCTTTGCACAAGGGTAGACAGTGGATTCTTCATGCCTGACAAATTTCAATCCAACTCCATCCTTGTTCCACCAGGCTCCATAGTGGCTACTGCAGGCCTGTGGTGCCGAGCCCTTTGGCAACAATCTCGTCTTTCTATTGTTACCAATGACAGCATAATTATTGCATGGCTAATTCTTTCCCTCTTTTTCTTGGAAAATGTCTTTGTCTTTGTTTCATGTAGAGTTTGAAAATGAACATTTTGAACATAACCTCAAAATAAATCTTTTGAATGGATATCTCATATTTATCTTTGCTTCACATCTTTTTTTGTTTTTTTTTGTTTTGGTTCTTTTCTTCCAGAAAGACAAAGAAGAATTTGATTTTCAAGCCAGGAAATTGATGAGAAGTGACACAAGTAAGGTTGACTCTCAAAGTTCACTTTTGATTTGATTTTGAGCAATGAATTTTATGTTTTGTTCTGCTACAACTGAATCTTAGGGGGAACCAAAACTGACCATTTATTTAGCAGCTTAAAATGTGATATTTATTATTTGAACCTTTTACTCAAGATCGTGTAAAATATTCAGTTTTCATTAATCATAAATAACTTAAGGAGAGACCATGTGAATTTATGCTGCAACTTTAAAGTATGAGAGGAAAAAAAGGGCTTTTGAAAATAGAACAATAAAGATTTTTCTTTTTCATTTTTTTTTCAGTTCATCTTCACAATGAGTTTCTATTGGCTCTGATGGCCAAATGTCAGAGCTTGTCCAGCCCTCTTGGTGAGAACTTTACCCTTGCTTTTACTATTCAAATGGTGTGTGTGTGTGTTGGGGGGGGGGGGGGGATGTCATAGCTCGTCTAGCCCTCTTGGTGAGAACTTTACCCTTACTTTTACTATTCAAATGGTGATGAGGGGGTGGGGGGTTGTTGTTTTTTATTAGTCGTCTCTGAATTGTCCTTACATTGTGTAAAAAAATGAAATGCGTAGTATTAGGGCTGAAAGCGATGTTGAACTATTTTTTATCACAGACATTTGTCTTTTTAGGAAAAACCTCAAAACTATCACCTCAAAGCATTGAAAAAATTTAAGTATGATTATACCAAATAAGAAAACGAAATTCAAGAAAATTACATGAACTACAACAGATTGATAAAGATGTGTTCCAAAAAAATCTGCTCTTTGTTTGAGGTGTTTTCTAGTTTGTTCTTTCAAACAAATATTTACAGCAACACAATGTGTGTTAAGTGTTTATTGCAAGGGATGCTTTTTCTCTTTTTTCTCAAGATGCCATTTTTTGTGCAAGCTTCTTTTGAGCTTTGAATCCATGATATTTTTTCAAAATATACAAGATATATCTGATCTTGTGCATTTATTACATTTATCTTTTCTTTAATTTTAAATGTGAGTTAGCAAACTTTTCTATGTTTTTATGCCATGCCTTTGGTTTCCATAATATTCCTTGAGACTTTTCTTGTGTGTTTGTGTGTGTGTGTGTGTCTGTGTCTGTGTGTGTGTGTTACTATACTAGTGCCTCGGGGAGACGCGTCATCATCCAGCTCTAGCAAGACGGCACGGGCAGCCAAGATCAAACGACGACCACCTGGCGGGAGAGGAAACCTGCAGGTACGGCATTTTGCTGGCGATGTTTGGGTTTAATCTGAGACTTTATTCATTTTGTCTCTCCTAGTGTCACATCTGTTTTATCTGTGTCCTGTCTTGGTGAGGTTGAACACGAAGCCCAATCCCTCTCTGACTTTGATTTTTCTAATCAAGAAACTTTTTTGTTTAAGTTTACTTTAATCAAAGTCTGATGGACTTCTCTTGGCTATGAATAAACAGACCTGTGTCTAATGGTGCTTTGTGACTCCTTCAAGGGGGAATGGTATTTGGTTGTCTCATTGCATTGCTCTGATTCAGAAAAATGTGACAAGGTCTAAAATTTCTGGATGTGTTGAACAATTTCAAGATGGATTTTCTACCAAGAGCTTTATCATTGAGAATGTGATGTTGGCAAATTTTCTATGTCTTCTTACTGACACACTTATGGTAAGATTATCTATTTTGAATGCACCCATCAGTCGCAATATTACAATACAATGTGAAATGATCTGTAAGGACAGACTGACAATGTATTTAAATGTGACTCTTGTCCTCAAGGAAAAAAGGATTGAGAGAAAACGGCCACCATACCACACTCTCTGCATGTGTGTTTGGTGCTGAACTCTTGGAGGTTCCTTCGTCATATTTAGGCGTCCCTCATTGCCAAGTATAGTCAAGTACTTTTTCCATAGTCTCCCTCATTTCTCAGTCAGTGAGACTAAGTACCACTGCCAATGTGTGTGTAAGACCCATCAAGGACAGAGTAAGTTCAGATAGGACGTAGGGAGAGCTGTACAATACCTTGATATGGCAGATCGTTTTCCACTTTTCCTCATCTCTTTTGGCTGGATGCATTGGGATAGCATTCTGGTGCCATTTTGAATCTTTGATTGTGAAAATAATAATTGTATGAATACGGTGTTGAGAGGAGAACAAGACAAAGCCATAGAGAAAGGTAAATAAATACAGAAAAATAAATTG
>JBCIKM010180176.1:0-13060 GCA_039654465.1 Melibe viridis | reverse complement strand
CACACACACACACACACACACACACACACACACACACACACACACACACACACACACACACACGCACACGCACACATTCATACAGACACACACACAAACCCCCCCACACACACACACAAAGACACACAAAGACACACACACACATACACATACACATACATACAGACACACACACACACACACACGCACACACGTGCACATACACACACATACACACACAGAGCATATTATTGAACTTTGCGGACCCATGCATGACATTAGGAGTAATCAGTATGTTGCGTTGTAGTTGTGAGGAAAATGTCATCCAACAGTTTGATTAAAGCTTATAGTTGTATTTTTTATTCTTAAGAGGAGAAATAAACACCGATTTGTTATCCTTTATATTGACAAAGAGGAAAAAAAGCAACCACGATCAAGGTGCTTTAGATAATCATTGGTTTACGTCTAAAGTAGGAAAAAAGATGGGATTTCATTTCTAATGTACCTGAGAACCAGGGCTATTTTTTGTTTGAGGTATAAAATATAAAGTCGTTTTCAAAACTCAAGTGCGAGTGTCTTTGTCATCGCCATGAGGTTATATTTGAAATTGACAATATTATTCAAAATTATCGTTTTCGTTCGAAAAACTAGATACAAAGATAGTTTGTTGGTTATGCTGCGTATTTTTTAAAAGGAATAAAGGTGGAGTATTTCTGTATTCTGTAAAAGTGCGGAATTGAGAAATCACAATAATTAAGTCACACAGCCTTACTTCTTAAAATTATGAACCCTTCTTGTTATTATGTTGTATTCGGGATTTCTTTTTTTCATTATTATGTATACAACAATTGAGACATAATATACTCAAACATGCACCCACACAACGTCATCATCAACATCATCACCATCGCCATTCCTGCAACAGCCCATGCGAGCTGTTCTGGGCGCCTTGCTCAACTGAACGCTGATTCTTGTTCGTCTGCATCGAAGCTATGCAGTCTCGAGGCGACGACAGGTGGCGCCATCTCTGATGTTGCCAAAGTTTTTTGTTTCTTATTAATGTTCCTAAATGTTCTGCCGTGAAAAGGAATTTAGTTTGGGGTTTTCTGACAAAAATATATGCCTATCATTGCCAATGGATGTAACTCTTGTCCTACAGATTCTCGGAGGATTCATCGCACTTTCTGATGTTCTGATGTACAATTTTCCAGAAGTCCGATAAAATGATGCTCACAATTTCACTCACTGAGGGAATCTAACTTTGAATATCCCCAGAACGCGACTACGCGCCTCCATGCTTAATATTAGCATGGCAGAATTGCCAAAGGAGCCCCAAAACACGAAAGGTCATTTTGCTTTTGTACACAAAAAAGGTTAACGTTTCTAATGGAAGAAAGCAAAACATCAAAATTTCCACCAAACGTGAAAAAAAATTACACACCATGCACGTGACTTTACTGCACAGGTAATCAAATGAAGATAACAACAACAACAAAAAAACAACAACAACAACAACGAAAACAACAACAAAACAAGATAATTCACAACATTCAACTTAAGCAATAATGAGGTGAACACAATTAAATGTGGGGACTTGCATTTTATGAGTTGGTTACAAAACTTTAATATAAGTTAAGAAACAGAGAAGTAATGGTCGATTTTTGTACTGGTTGTAATTGAGAATTTTCTTTCGGCGCTCTGTATGACGATGAGCTCACAAAATGGTTACGCTGAAAGCAACGTTGATTTTATCAAGATTTGTCAGTGTAGTATGTGAGCATTGGGATGGCATAAGGACAATTGCAATTGATCTGCGGGATCTGATGGGTGGCCTCGTGAGCATTTTTCGAATGGATATTATAAAATAATGATGAACAAATGAGCAGATCATTGATTATTGCTGACTTGTAAAGCTCCAATGAGCTTTGCCTGTAATGGATACTGGTGCCGTATAAATCCAATAGGAGGTGTTATATTATGTTGTTATAAGGATAATAATAATTATATATGACATCAATATAGCGCTTATCCATGGCCGTCACCTAGCTCTTAGCCTGTTATTTATACCATATCCCTGGAAGACAACGACTCACATACATGCAGCCTGTTAGACACGTTACAATGTTTCAGATGTTAAAGGTCAATCATATTTATCTCTAGATATCGTTTGAGTTTAAGCCCTAAAACTTTGAATGACTATTTGACACACACGGAATCGAAAATCCCGAGTTAATAGACACATTCCGTCTTTGGTAAATATGGCTTTGAGCTCACTTTCTATTTTAACGGAAAGTAGAGAAAGAAAAACAAACGTAAGTAATAACCAGGAAATGACGAGTATAAAGTCCTCTTACCCTCAAGATATGGGCGCGATTCCAACTACGGAAGTGGTATGGAACAGAAATTAGACAGCTCAAGCTCGTGTTTATAAGTGTTGAATTTATTTGTTACTTGTATTATAGAATATATCATAAAATTTAAGACACATGAGAATATGGGGCTTTTTTTTTTTTGCATTCATTCTGCGCCCATGAATTCAATTTGAAGAGAAGTTGAAAACGTGACAAGAGTGAAAATGATTTGTACAACAATCTGTAAGAGATCCAGGGGCAAAACAAACAAAAAAATAAAACAAAAACAAAAAAAACGACAACTCAATGAATGTTCATGTAATGGAAGAAATTTTTGTTTGGTTGGTTTTTGTTTTTGTATCTGGATAGGTCATGTTTTAAAATTAGATTACGTAAGTTAATGAAATAAAATTGTCTCATTTGAATTTGTTTTGGCTGTAAATGTTTCATAAACTAGAAAACAAGTATTCTTGCTTCAGCTTCCCTTACACAATCTTGCTCGCGCAATAAAACAAAAATCACTTTCTTGCGTATTCAATAGCAACAGTGCGATGCAGCTAAAATGAAGAAAAAATATTTTGTCATTATCATGTTAAACGGAATCTGGCTTAACCTGCATTTCGGAATAAAATATCCTCAATATTAGATTTAGATTGCCAGAGGTGCCAAATTAGCAATTGTGGGAGGGGCAACACAGGCTCTGATTGCCATGGAGATTGAGGAACGGAAATTGGTTCGGTTTGGCCACACGCTACGGAAGCCTGCATGGGAGGTCACCGAGCAGGCTCTGGACTGGAACCCACGAGAGAAGAGAAAACTCGGTCGGCCAAAACAGACTTGGCGAAGAGGGGGCCATAAATCTAGAGGTCAATGCAGCTCAAGCCACTGGCGGAGCTTATGAGCTTAAGATGACCTGCCAACAAGCGTGTGCGATGAGGGAGTTCTGCTGCAGCCCTATGTTCCCTGTGGAATCAGGAAGCATAACTTAATTAGTTAAAATCTAATGAGCATTAACACTGTAAAGGTGCAAAAATAAAATCACACAAAAACTGCACAACTGGCTGCATGAAATGAAAGGGTAAAAAAGAGTATTAATTGAATAGGATTAAGCTGAACTGATAATGCTCCAATTTGGAACGTACTTTTAGCCAAAACGATTTAGAACCGTATAAAAATTTTCTCAAGAAATAATAAGCAGCTATAAAGCGGGCAGTGAACGAATTTATGGCGTTACTTTTTCACACTATGAATGATGCCCTGAGATAGTGTTTGACCTCTTGTGACCTTTTTGTACAATCAAAACATTTAATTAGAAATTTGGATCCCCCGATATATATATATATATATATATATACGATCTCTTATTAGTAGGGCACCTGAACTGACCCCCACCCCCCACTGTATTAACAACCTACCTCCATCGTTTGACAACTGTATTAATAACAGTCCACCCTCATACAACCAATACTATCGGTACGCAGCATGATAAGCGTGTGTGGAAACAACATCAGTCAGCGTTAGCAATGTGAGAAGTAAATTATTTCGAGTCCCTCCTCGGTGAGGTGATCTCAGGTCGTATTCGGAAGAACGCTGCGTACAAGATGACCCGAATTAACTCCACCAAAATAGATCTGTAGCAGGTATTGAAGGGGCTGCTGTATAATTTGGTCTTTGGTAAGATATGTATTAAGATGCTCTATTGTTCTGCTTTGCTCTGTTTGGTTACCAAAAAAGCAGAATTTTTAAAAAAGCAAAGAATAAAACATGTTTTTATTACTTAAATTGCACTCTATATGCCTGAGACAAGGGTTGTTTGCCAGCTTTTTAATTTTGAATTTTTTTTTTAGATATTTTTTCGTTTTCCTATAAAGTCGTCATTTCCTAGATAAAAGAGACATATTCTTCTCATCTAATAGAATGGTAAACAAAAAAATCTGTACATTACGCACATACTATTATCCGTATCTTTCTTAAAAGTTCAAAAAGAAGGCGCATTTCATGTTACAATCATAAA
This sequence comes from Melibe viridis, assembly GCA_039654465.1. Classification (NCBI taxonomy): domain Eukaryota; kingdom Metazoa; phylum Mollusca; class Gastropoda; order Nudibranchia; family Dendronotidae; genus Melibe; species Melibe viridis. The sequence goes on along the minus strand of JBCIKM010180176.1, from coordinate 8,716 downwards.
GCCGAAGGAGAAGAATTGGTAGTACCTAAAGGGCTGACTATCAATACCAAAGAGTCATTGACCTGACACGACTCTACAACACTGGAGGGCATCTCTGTGGTACATTCCACAGAGCACAACTTGATAGTAGTACTGGTCCATACACTGTTAAGGCGATTACCCGTGGCCTGGTCTGTGCTCCTAATGAGACAATCAGAATATTGACTCCTCAATGAGACAATGATGATGACATGACGACACATTATCTTACATCGCTGTTCAGATCACTGTGTTGGGTGTTTTTTTTTCTGTGTAAAGAAGCAGAACAAGTAATATAATAATGGGGATTGAAGTATTTCCTTTTCCCCCATAAAGGACCAGACAATTTTCAAAGCTCTTGAAGACAGAGCAACTTGTACAATCAACTGGAATTGTCTGTATAGACGTGAAGTCTTCTATATTCGTAGGTCTAATATGGACATTTTAAAGAGTCATGTGGAGGAACAGTATTCATTCCGTCACGATATGAGTAAAATCTTTGTCCAAGCTGAAGTTCCAAGCTGTCAAAAAGACATTGCCTGTTTGCTTTTATGTCCGTACCAACGGACTTCTCACCGACAAACGCTTGATTTTTGAAAATTGAAATATAGATAACCCACCAAAAAGCCAAAATAAACGAACAAACAAGCAATAAAAACAACACCCCCAATAGCAAAACCATAAAGAGCAAAGCCAAAGCAAAGAAACAAACCAACCATATCTAAGAAAAGAAAATAAAGATAAAAAGAATTCAAGGGATTTAACCGTCGATGAAATCGAAACTATTCTTATTCCTTTGTCAGAGTAATAAACAAGAAGCAACAACCTTGGCTGAATGCAAAACCAACTGTACAAATCCCCTGACAATTTAATAATGTGACAGGGACTCAATGCTGGGGTTCGTGTAACACTGGGAACAAAACAATAATCCTATCCTATACGTCTTCTGAGCAAAGACCTGAACCGCGCAGAATCAGACTGCTTTAAAAAAAACTGTTTCTATTACTTCTCTGGACGGCAAACACTGCTTCTGTTACTTCCCTGGAGGGCAAACATAACTTCTGTTACTTCCGTGGACGGCAAACACTGCTTCTGTTACTTACCTGGCAAACATTGCTACTATTACTTTCCTTGACGGCAAACATTACTTCTGTTAGTTCACTGGACGGCAATCATTGCTTCCATTACTTCTCTGGACGGCAAACAATACTTCTTTTACTTCCATGGACGACAAACACTGCTTCCTTTACTTCCATGGGCGGCAAACATTGTTCCTGTTACTTCCCTGGACGGCAAACATTACTTCTGTTACTTCCCTTGACGGCAACCTTTGCTTCTTTTACTTCACTGGACAGCAAACATTACTTCTGTTACTTCCCTGGACAGCAAGCATTGCTTCTGTTACTTCTCTGGATGGCAAACATTGCTTCTGTTACTTCCCTGGACGGCAAACATTACTTCTATTACTTCTCTGGATGGCAACCATTGCTTCGGTTACTTCCCTGGACGGCAAACATTACTTCTATTACTTCCCTGGATGGCAACCATTGCTTCTGTTACTTCCCTGGATGGCAAACATTGCTTCTGTTACTTCCCTGGATGGCAAACATTGTTTCTGTCACTTCCCTGGACGGCAACCAGTGCTTCTGTTCCTTCCATGGACGGCAACCAGTGCTTCCATCACTTTCCAGGACGGCAACCAGTGCTTCTGTTACTTCCATGGACTGCAAACATTGCTTCTATTACTTCCCTATACGGCAAACATTGCTTTTATTACTTCCCTGGACGGCAAATAGAAGACAAAACCATCCTTGATTGATAACAGCTTCTTAAGAACAACAAATCTCCCTGGATACTTGCTCAACACATTAAATAGAAACAGCATAAACGTCATCGGGTTAATAACGGAGCACACTGTGTTCATTGATTCCATGGCCGGGGTTCTGCTTTATACAAATTACGACAATTGTTATGCTCTCCTCTTTAATGACAGACATTTCCTTGCTTGTCCGGGACAATGATTCACGTCGCCATTGTTGACCAGCCAGGAGTCTTGGGTCAAAGGTTATTATTATCACTCTATCATACTCCCGACGACATCAGACATTTTATTCTCATTGGAAGTCTGATGGAAGCTAATATTAATCCTTGCGCTGTTATTAATCCAAAATGGTAACTTGTAATTAATCCTAGTCGTATATCATTATACCCGGCCACAGGGCAAAATGCTCCGTACATGTAATAATTTGACGACCCAGTCGAGACACAATGAATTCGTGACGCTGTATTTTCACTTCATGGTTCAGGCCTGTGAGAGACGATCACAGCAACATAGCATGATATTACATGATCGCCTAGAATGGCGCTGGTATATTAATGTCGGCCATCACGACTTCATCTTTTCCTGAGGTTAAGAAGATAAAGGAAATGTAAGGTTAAGAAGAATAAGGTAAATAAGATCGTCAATGCTTCCATGAAAAATTATGTCGTGGTTCTATTGCATCAGAAAAGATTAAATAAATTAAGAATTCCCTTTACTCGTGGTGAAGTTGTCTATAGGGTCTGTCCCCGGGGAGGAGTGAGACATTTCGGAAGTAGGTCATAGTACAGCGCCGCAACATTTAGTATTGTTTTTAGAGGATTTGGTCATTTGTTCTCTTTTACTTTTCATACCATTACCTGTGTTGTTTTTTGAGACACACTGTATTATATCTTTCCTCAATACCCCCTCTTCTCCCTCCCCGGTCCAAGTCTCGTCCTTTGAGCACATTCAGCGTTCTTTTCCCTCCTCAAAGTGTACACTCATTTTTCCCTCTCTGTTTTTCCTTTCTCTCCCTTTGTTTCATTTTATTTTTATTTATTTTCTTTGTGTTTTTTTGTTTTGTATATGTTTTGTTTTGTGTGTTTTTTGTGGTGTTTGTTTTCGTTTTGTTTTGTTTTGTTTTGTTTGGGTTTTTTTTTTTTTTTGCTTTTTGTTGATTTTTCTTCTTTATTTGTTTTGGTTTTTGTTTTTTTGTTTTGTTTTCATTTTGCGGGGAGGGGTTTATCTGGGGGGGGGGGGGGATTTTTAATATGTGTGTTTGTGAGTGAGTGTGTGTGTTGTTGTTGTTTTTGTTGTTGTTGTTGTTGTTGGTGGTGGTGGTGGTGGTGGTGGTGGTGGTGGTGGTTGTGGTGGTGGTGGTTGTGGTGGTGGTGGTGGTGGTGGTGGTGGTGGTGGTGGTGGTGGTGGTGGTGGTGGTGGTGGTGGTTGTGGTGGTGGTGTTTTTTTTTTTCCTCTCTCTTTTTAACCATCGCCATCAACATCGTGGAGATTCCGAAGACTACACTTGCCTTGGCGGTTGGTGGAGGATTCCGTAAATAGGAGATGCTGGAGAATAGGCATTCGATGGGTAGACAATACATGGGGTTGATGATCTAAAAGGGATTTAAAAGCTTCCAGTGTTGGGCTGAGCACGGCATCGACAAAAAAGCTGTTCCACTAGACTGTCATTGTTCCAGAGCAGATTTTTTTTCTTTTCTTTTTCTTTTTTTTTCCGGGAAAGTGCTCTAGAGTTTGAAATGTTCTAGGCCGTTGTGTTTCATAATTGAAAGCAGAGCGATTTTGAAAGGTTCAGTGGACTGCATATAAAAAGCGTGCTCCCTAAGTGGAGTGTATACAGTAAGTTGGTCTTATCCTTTGCACTGAATAATTTTGAGCATTCTTGAGGATTGGACCCCTTTCAAGTTTTTGTCATATTAAGTTTGAAGAGGACTGAACGAACTTTTTTTATGGTTTTTTTTTAAAGTGACGTCATTTTCATGATGCGGAAATTCACTTTATCACGTCATAAATCTACTTTTGACTATTCTCTTGACGATGGAAATGACGTCACCGTTAGGGAACCCTTAACAGTATCTACATTACATTTTGTTTAGAACAATATGAATGGTTCGCGGAAGCTTGCAAAATTTTGCATGTTTCTAGTTGAATTTTTCTCCAGTTTTTTTAATTAGATTTAAATCGGTGCTTACTGAAAAACACAATTTACAGAGTGCTTTGACGCTGACCTTAAACACCTGTTCTTAGAAAACTAACTGCTGCAAACGTGGTTCTCGGTTAATTTCTTTACAATTTACGATATCATGTTTAAAAAGTTACACTTCAAGCATGACAAGTTTCATTCAGTTAAAAGTAGTGGTAAGAAAGTTCTAAGTCTCTAGAGTTCGAAGCGTCTAGTTTATGTTTTTGTTCTGTTTTTGTTTTTGGCCTCACATGATAAAAAAAGGAATGTTAAAGTTTGTGTGTCACCAACGATCCACTTGAGCGTCCAAAACAAAAAAAATTAACTGAATAAAAACCACAAGACACATAAAGAATAAATTAGTGAGGCTACTCATGCTACTAGCTCATAAGTTAAGAAAACCTTCTGCATTTTAGAACACGTTTCGTTTACTTTCAGACTTTATAAAGGTCTTGTTTCAGATCATTTGGTGTTTTAAGAAAACCGGTCAGTTGACGTAATGAAAGTTATAATAGATTATTGTATATAAGTTATTAACATTACTATTCCTCTTATCATCTTTAATGTCACAATGAAGAAACGACGTCTTTTTCTGTTGCTAAATGACATCGTTTTAATCTGCGCTAGATACAAGTTTTTTTGGCTTTTTTGCGAAGTTATAATGAATAACAATTTAAAAAGAAAAAACAGAAACATATGGACAGTAGATTCTCTCGCAAGTAAAAAAGGACAGATTTTATGTAATTAGTCATTATCACATAATTTGAAAACAATCAAATCACACGAGAATATAAAAAAAGGAATACGAATCACTTCAGAAGATTGTATGAAGATAGATAATAAATAAAGTTTTGATGCAGAAATTGATTAGCAAAATATGTTTGATTTAACAATAATGCCATGTTCTAGGCTGGCAAGATTTGACGTTTTGGGAGATTGCAAAATTCTGATCTTTATCACTGACTTTCCCAGAGTTGTGCTTGCAAGGCGATTTGACATTATTCAGGGACATATTGTATTGTTATCTAATTAGGTTTCCCTCATCAAATACAAGAATTTGCATACTTTTCCAATTAATGTGAGTCATATCAAGCAGCCCCAGACAGAAAAAAAAGATAAATCTCAGTCATCTAAGGCCCCAACCAGACGAACCTTTTTTTTCAATTTATAATGCATTTCGATGCCCACTGCACAATGTTTTATTTCTTTTACATAGTTTTCGAATTTTGATAAATAAATAATTTCATGTGATATTGAACAGATTGTTCTCTCTCAAACTTTTTAGATAGATCTGTATGAATTTAAATCAGAATTATATTGCAAGTTTAAAGTCTGCATTTTTTTTTTTTTTTGGATGCCTTAGTTCAGTCTTCTTCTATCTCGACAAAACATGATTTGGCAAAAATCAAATTGAAATCCAATACTCTTCGCTACGACTACAAGGAGCTTTTTTTTTTTAATGTATACCACCAAGTATAGGCATAAGCTTCCAATATGAAAATCGCATGAGTGGTAGAAAAAAAATAGGCGATTCATACAAGATACTATCTAACAAAACTTTTGATTGACCTTAAATCAAGTTGGGAGAGGCGGTTGGTTGGAGCGTTTTGACGATGGGTTTGTAGATGCCACTTGTAGATGTCATGTGTTGTAGCTTTTTCGAAGCAATAAAACATCATCCTATTTATAAAAAGCCGTTCATCAAGGCCTCAAAGTGCACCCAACTGCTATATTTTCAGTAGACAGCGAACATAATATTATTATAGTATTAGCTGTACTCGAACTGAGTAGATAAAATAAGATGAGATAAGATAAGATAAGATAAGATAAGATGAGATAAGATAAGATAAGATACGACAAGATGAGATAAGATAAGATAAGATACGATACGATTAGATAAGATTAGATAAGATTAGATAAGATTAGATAAGATTAGATAAGATAAGATATACTTTATTGATCCGACTGGAAATTATAATGTGTATGACATTGTCAGAATTATATCTACTCGTACATTGGAAGATTTCATTGAAAGAGACAACGACAAGAAGCGAGTTAATAAAGTCTCTGGCCTCGGTTGTTTGAACAGTTACGATGTTTGTGATTCACTGCTGATTTGGGGGCGCCATAAAACCAAAGGATATTGAGGCACCAAGGGGGAAATAAGAAGATAGGATAGGTAAAAGAATGGATATCTTGGGTTGTGAAAGACACAAAGAGGTGAATCATAAAATAAATAAAACCATCAATAAAGAGATGTGTCAATAAATAAATGAATGAATGAATGAATGAATGAATGAATAAATTGATAAATTAATAAATTAATAAATTAATAAATTAATGAATTAATACATAAATAAGTAAATGAAAAAAAAAACCTTTATAACATGGGAGCGGCTAGTCCAAGGTTTAAATTCACCTCTGACAGGATGAGTCATTTCAGATAAAGTGCCTTGCCCAGAGGAAAATCGTCTGTGCCTGTATGAATGTATGTATGTATGTAGCTACAGATTCGACAGCAGAGCAACCATATACTGAGCTCATTCGTTAATGCTATTGTCCTTCCCAGAACTTTTCACGACGTGGTTTCGGGTGTACGTAATAATATTTTCTATTTAGGGGTACACGCAGCACTGGTCTCATACAAAGCAATCGCCGGGCAGTTTAGTGAGTGTCCTGTCATTGCAAGGAGTTGATGAACCCTACAACTGTCTGACAGGTTTTGTTTTGTTTTGTTTTGTTTTGTTTTGTTTTGTTTTGTTTTGTTTTGTTTTGTTTTTTGTTCTAGTGCGGGACCGCTTTAACATCACTCGGGTAAAGAAAGCAATGTTTATACAAAACAAGAGAAAACACACACACGTACACACACACACACACACACACACACACACACACACACACACCCAATTACTGAAAAATATAAATACTGTCACAGAATTAGATAGGGAGTTTCCCACTTCCACGCATCTAGAGGAAATGGTGACCAATAAACACTGGTACTCTCACATGACCTCGGAAGTTAAATCTAGAACATTTTTATCACATTACCAGTTCCTCCTGAAAGAAGTAAAACCAGCGAAATGAGGCATCTAAATGAAAACGAGGAACTCCCAAACTATCGGTATAACTTTATCCAATCTCCGTCTCAATAAATTGGATCACTTATACAGTCACCTTTTTTGTAGAGCTATTTTTCTCTACTCTTCAGTTGAAAAATCTATAACATCAAACCCCCCCCCCCCTCTCCTTACCCAAACCTCGCCTTTGTCCTCCACTTTTTCATCGTTCGAGAGGAACAGGATTCTAGACATCAGACGTAATTAGCAAACTCTTTTAGTTGACAAGACTTTCAAGGACGGACCTCTTAAAGATCTATTCTTTGTCTTTCGCATTCTCGTATCACAGTAATTATTCTAACTCATTTGTGCCCTTTTTAGAACCGTAGCCTAGTCCTTAGAGCAGAGGGAGGTATCATATTATTAGCAAGTCTAATCTGGAACGCCAGGAGTGATCAGAGCAAAGTCTATCGTCAAGCGTGTGTTATACTTATTATTATTGTAGTATGTAAAGTAATGCAATGTAATGTACGAGTAATAATCGTTATATAAATAAAGTATAGTAATGTAATGTAATGTAATGTAATAATCCATTAATATAACGCCAAATCTACAGAGAGGGCTCTAAGGCGCTGACAATATCGTAATCACTAATTGGCTATGTTTGGTAATTATGTCATTTGCGGTAAGCACCGGTGAACAGGATGAAGGGATTAATTTTGGAAGTTTGCCCGGACAGCAGCCTTGCGGCCTACTCCGTACGATTTCCAACTGACAAGGGTTCTTAACATGAGCAGCGTGCACTATGGACCTTACAGTTAATCGTCCGTCTCCGATAGGACTAGATGCTCAATCTCACCTACCAAGGACCAGGAAGTGGCTTTTTAACATGAGCAGCGTGCACAATGGACCTCACAGTATATCGTTGGTCTCCGATAGGACTGGATGTTCAATCCTACCGACAAAGGACCAGGGAGTGACTTCAAAACCAAAATTACAGCCCATCATTGTTTTGCTTTTTATGTGACTCGAACCTGCACCTTCTTTTCCGATTTGAGTTTGACCAGAAATTGACCGGGAACATTTTCACTGTTCATAGGACTCAAACCCGGGACCTTTTGCTTAAGAGGCTATCACCGTACCTCTCTGCCACTTACCCTCATACTTGTATTTTGAGGGATGTTACTTTAACTTTTCAAATGAGAAAACAGCTTCTTCAAACAAATACTTGCTTAGAAGAGAATTGTTAACTTTTGTGTTTATGGTACCTAATGCGGATTGTCTTTGGATCAAAACAACTATAGAGTAGGTGATGTGATTTTGCAGTTATAACATTACTAACAGTACAAACCTACGGCAAGGGTGAGTAAAAAGTCGTTATGTAAGACACTTGATCTCCAAATCCATTCCGTGGATAAAGTCTGACACCAGATAGTGCCAAATGTTATGAATGGCCGGATAGTGTCGCCTTCATTTTCGCGAGTTTTTCCTTGTATCCGTTTTACTTTTATCGATGAAGAGATTTCTGACTAAGTCAAAATGATGCGTAGTACGAGGGGAGTTAAATATGTCCTTAGCATGACCTTGAAGCAGTTGTTCTAGAGTAAAGAAATTTTGTGGGTAGCTAGATCATTCATTTGA
>JBCIKM010179954.1:0-13062 GCA_039654465.1 Melibe viridis | reverse complement strand
GATGGATGGATTGATGGATGGATGGATGGATATATGATAGAAGTTGGGGGGGGGGGATGAGGGGAGATAGAGAAATGGGTAGATGGCACGGGCGTTTGTTTCTTGCCTTCTAAGTGGAACTACCATCTTATCTTTTCTAGCACTTTCTCGGGAGATTTCTTTCAATACACACAGAAAGTGAGCTCATTAGGATAGCTTTGGTCATGCCTTTTGTGCTTTTATATAAAGCATCAGAATTGGATTAAAATTCACATTCCTTCCACTGCCATTTCATGGGACTCCACAAATTTTCAATTGGGTTCAAATCTGGACTTATTGCAGGTGAGTTGAGGTTAGCAATGATATTTTCACAAGTGACGTTTTCAGGACATTGCCCTGTGCATTGGAAATGTCACAGTACCACGTGAAATGATTTGCGTGTTCTGCAGGGCTTGATAGTTGTAGGCCAATTTAAAAAAAAAAAATATATAAATCCAGTATCGAGTGTCTCTGCTATATAAAAGGGATATCATTCAAAAGAGAAATTTCTATTGATTCTATTGTTATGCATTGTTTGTACATAGCTTCCAAACAAAGAGCTTAATTTCAAAACTTTCAACCTGATATTTCTTTCATACATTGTTTGTTTATTGGTGGTTTTAGGGCACCACGACATACTAGGGTCATAGAGGCGCCCATGAGGAAAGTAAGGTGATATATCAGTTAAAAGAGCAGATAAATCTTGAACCTACCAGAAACATTTTCACAGGGAGGTGATTTATGGAGGAAAAAGATATCATCTCTCACAGATAACTGACAGAGAGATGATTTACATGAAAAAAAATATCATCGCCTACAAGCAAAAGCAGACACACAAAAAGACAACAGGCAGAGCCAAGGCTATCTAACAGAACACAAAATAGCAGTGCATGTGTTTGTGAAACGGAGCACTCAAGAGAGAGCTAGAAAAAGCAAGATAATAGCTCTAGCTAAAAGGCAAGAGACAGAAGCAGACCCATAAAGGATAGTGGTGGGGTAAATGTCTTTATTGGTTGATTCATGAACAAAACACAGGGAGTTTTGTTCTTGATGAGACACCAATGAAATTTTATGTCGCCCCTTTGTTTTTAAAACCCAACTATGAGGCAACTGGGTGTAAAAGCCCTGGTCCCAGAACTTACTTTTGGAAAAGCCTGTAGGTTTATATGATATCATTTGTAACAAAAGCCTCTTGTAGGTGATGTAGACTCGTTTATTAAAGGTCTGCAAAAATCACAGTTTATAGCATTCATTTTCAGGAAGATAAGAGGATTAATTAAACTCGACTCTACAACTTTATCTTGTAAAGATTTATAAAGAAAAATACTGTCCTGACAAAAATAATAATGGTAGCATTGGTTCTGCCACAAAACAAACTTTGAATGCTAAAGTAGTTACCATTGCTTTTACTTGCTCAGTCTACTTATACATGTGACTGAAACTGGATAATTCCATGAAAAGAATACATGCAAAAATTGTATAAATACAAAATCATCTTCAGCATAATTGTCTATTCAAATCAAAAATAGATTTGACATGTTATTTCAACCTTCACACGCAAAATGAAATTTTTTAAAATTAAGTAGAAGTTGGAAATCAGTCATCACAGCATGCTAGCAGGACGGAAACAATCTTTGAAAATTTGAAATTCAAAAACTAAAAAGTTCTAATGCTCTCTCATGTTTTTCCTTTTCAAATGAATCTACTATAAAATCAATGATCAAAATTTGCAAGCGTATTGTAAAGAGTATTTTATGTAAATTGACCAAGTGAGACAGGCTGGAAAATGTGTTAATTATTAGCTGTTTTACATAGATGAATCAGTCTTTTGTAAATTGTTTTAAACGTAAATCATTCATCAGCGGTTAAATTGAATAAAGTCCAGTTTTCTTAGCCAGAATTGCATGACAATGGTAAATTTCTATTACTGTTAAGTAGCTCTGCACAACTCATGGCTCTCTTTCTTAAAACACAGAGCTGCCTTTGAGGGGTACTTACAGACCTAATCAGTGAAAAGAGAACATTAAATACAAATACAAGAGAACAAGAAGTCGTGAAGTTTTATTTAGGTAATTTAAAGATAAAACATTATACGAAAATTCTGTTGGTGATTAAGAGGTATGAAAGGAGTCATTTACAAATCAAACAGATTATCACATTTATTGGAAGAGTATCTATCTACAAGGTAAGGGAAACATCACGGACAGCAGTTTTCTTTGAAGTTAAAGCAAAAAAGTTAATTGCTATGTGAATCACCCAATATTGTTTTTCCAATTTGAGTTTTTGTCTTTTTTGTGAAAGGCAACCGTGAACAAACTTGAAGATAATGTATATATTTTGCATCACAAATTTTTATCACAAGTAATAAAGCAAACAAATCAAATGAGTAACAAATGCCATAAAACCACATAACCTTACATCCATACGCACTCTCTCTCTCTCTCTTTCTCTCTCTCTCTCTCTCTCTCTCTCTCTCTCTCTCTCTCTCTCTCTCTCTCTCATATAATATTCAGGGCTCTTTCAGAATTAACCAGAAAACAGCTCTAAAATATATGTTTTTAATGCTATAAACAAAATTTTTGCCTGTGCTCATACCTTGATTCATCCTTCACTTCTCTACATATCGGCCAAGTCTGTCAACACACTTCTGCCAACGCCTCACCATGAAATTTATACCCTCCGGAAAGAAACTTCCGTCAATATTGATCTATCTTATCTATCTATCTATCTATCTATCTATTTTATCTATCTATCTATCTATCTATCTATCTATCTATCTATCTATCTATCTGTCAATCTATCTATTTATCTATCTATCTTTCTATCTTATCTATCTCTCAGATTGACAACAAATTTTGTCTTTAATGCTTGAGTCGTTTAAATAGCATATTCTGGCTCACACAGTTTTGACTGCATATAAAGATACAATCTTATTTGACAATTCGTAATTAGATAATAACAATCTGACAAAAAAAAGAAAGAAAAAGAAAACAAAGGAGAAGAAGAACAAGAAGCAGTAGAAGATGATGATTATGATGATAATAATGATGATGATGATGGTGGTGGTTGTAGTGGGGATGGTGATGACAATGATGATGATGATTATGATAATAATAATGATTATGATGATGATGATGATGATGATGATGATGAAAGAAGCAGAAGAAGGAAAAAAAGAAGATGTAAGTGTTGGAGAATAAGATTTCATTAAAAAAAAACCATCAATCCCATTCAAGTAAATAGCTCATAATACAGGCTTTCCAACACAATAGCACAGGTAATTCTTCTTTCAGATCATCAGACTATCAGATTACCATTTTTTACACCAAAAATGTTCTGAATGTACTGATTACACCTTTGGACTTGTTATTTATCGTTACAACGTGTTTACTAACAGTGACTACTGGTGCTAATCCGCACCAGTCAAGTGAGCCATTGCTTGTCTGCTTCATCTGCCTCAAATATGGCTGACAGTGACACCTCGTTTGCGGATGCTTTGCGTAGTGAGGAAAGGTTGAGGTACCGCCTCTAGTGATGTTAGTTTATCTCTATGATTTGTGATTGGAGTAACAAAGTTAGGAACATTAAAGCTCTTTCTTAGCCACCTACCTTCTGAGATAATGAGATATTATATGGTAGCCTACCTCCTGTCATCTGCAAAATTCAACAGACAAATAAAGCTAGTTGGACACTGCTTGAGGCAAAAGAAGAAATTGCCAACCTAAAGCCCTATGGGACCAATATAAGGTCATAGAAGTAGAGGAGTGCAGGCAACAACTTATATTGATAACCTGATGCAGGATGCCGGAGTAGCTAACACAAACGAGCTGAAAACCCTCATGGCGGATAAGGATGAATGGAAGAAGGCTGTAGCTTCATCTGGGTACCCTCACCGGCGGCCAAAGTAAAAATAAATTTAGCTACCTACCTTTATTCTAAACAAGGTCATACAGAGCAAACTGTTTTTTTTGTGAACGATGTAACACTCATATATCTCAAAAGTTTATTTAAGTAGGAAGGTGATTGATTCATTGATCAATTGACTTGAAAGGACACAAACAATGGAAACTATTTTGCAAAAACATTTAGAGCCAAATCATCACTTTGTGCATAAAATATTTGTGCTAAGAATGTAGTCTATTATAATGAATAGAACAATGAGTAGAGTATCTAAATTTGAAATGAAAAAAAACAAAAAAACCCAAAAAAACAAAAAACACACACAAAAGGTATGTAATCTTGATTTAGTTATCTTCATCTGGGCTAAGTGTTGTCTTTAGGTTATGCACTTTCAATTTGAATTTCTCTTTATTTGTTTGGGCTTGGCTTTTACTCTCAGGCAAAGTTACCTGAATATAATGGAAGTAAACACTTCAGTTAGTCCTCTTTTATCCTCAATGTTGGCCAGAGACAGAATTGTAAATTACTAGTGGATTCGTGATTAATTATCTCTGTCTCTGTATGTTACATTTCTGTCATTTCAGGATTTGTGTACAACTTTGATGAAAGAGGCTTGAATTATGGAACCCCATGGGAAGACTGCCTTGCTGTGTCTTTTGATAGATCTGTTGATGACAGTATATGGGATATTTGTCTTATCAAGGTTGTTGAAGATACAAACCAATGGATTGCAGTGAAGTGAGAAATCTTTAATTTTCCTCTGTTTTCAAAAAAATAATTTTGTGTCTGTCATGAATCTGAAATTTTGAATTCATGTTGCCTTCTCATTTAGAGGTTTAACCTTAGACCCAATATGGTAGAAATTTAATTTTTTAAAATAATTTTATATGAAATTGATTAATTTTTCTTTTGGAATTTTAAGAAAGTTGATCATCGAAAAGGGAAGAGAGCTAATTTCTTTTATTAAAAGAAAGTAATTATTTTATTGACATACCATGTTTTAGTATCTCTGTTTAAGTATCTCTGAAATTGTTAAGCACCTAGAGCTCTCTTATTGCAGGATGTCGGCACTATGGATTTCTGCTTATTATTATTATTATTATTATTATTATTATTGTTAATATTGTTGTTGTTATTATTATTATTATTATTATTATTATTATTATTATTATTATTATTATTTAAAATAACCCAGTCTCTTTTAATGTTTGATTATTGCTCTTAGTAAGTCAATGCAATGAAGTCTGTTCTAGTTATTTCCCATAATCTTCCATTAGTATTCTCCCTAATTAATGGTTCTTCTTCATACAGTATAATCCTTGTATATGCTTCACTGCTCAGAAGTATGTTGTGGAGATTTGAAAATAAGCACAGCTGGCCGGCCCAAACCTTTCTAGCTTATCTTCTTATTCTGTGATGTGGATTTAAATATACCTCTGTTTTTCAGGATCTGTCCATAATTTATCTTACTTGTTTAACTATCTTTTTTCTGCAGGTATCATGAGAATGAGTGGAACTGTTTTGACTTTGTTCTTCATTTTATGAAACTGCTTGCCAGACATAGTGAGAGTCATCATGAATTTGCAGAGTTGTCCAAAGAAGAATTTACTACTCTATTTTTAAAGAAAAAGACTCGGAGAGCTGAGGAATATATTCATCTCTTCAGACAAGTTATAGCTAAAGGATGTGTGAGCATTGGGAAATGATGCTTTTATTTGTGTTGTATCTGTACTTAAAGTTAACTCACCTCAAGCCACACCTCAAACCACAAATTACACAGGTCAATACATCCTTGATAAATCCAACCCAACGAAGTTCAATCTAACCAACACTTTTCACACACACCGTGCATGGCCTTCGTCCACACTTCTGACTCATTGTTCCCGCGCAGCCTCCTTCTCCCCTCAAGTCATGGGTCAATGCACAACGGGTTGTCCAAACAAAGTTACTCTTACACACTAAACCACATGCTCCCTTGATCATCAGATCAACATAAATCTGGGTCAAACAGACTAATATGTACAATATTCCAGTTTATTTACAAGATTAACATCACTGTGGCATTGTCTATCTTGTCTCTGCCCCATCAACCACTTCTTCTCTCCGTATCATCCTCCTTGTAATTCTCCTCTTCCTCCTCTCTCTCTCTCCACTATTCCATTTCCAGTCGGCCTATATGCAGCCTTATACCATAATTTACTCCCCCATTACCTAACAGGTCAGTCACCACCTCAGATCGAAAGACAAGTCCATTGTCCATGAGTACTTCTGCTACCGGTCCTCTCTCCATAAAAAGCTCATTCAAGATTTCCTTCACTCTTTCTGCCGTCTCCTGTCTCAATCTTCTCCAGATACAAAACCTCCCAGGCCCACAAATAGGGTATTTGGTGGTAGTACATGATTTCGATGGCAATTCTTTGCTTATCTCCTGTCACGCTAAGATTGCCTCGTTCATGAACCTTAGGAGATGGATCTATCGTCTGACATGTCTCACAAGTGCGCACAACATGTTTCACACTTTCCTGGCTGATACTAGGAAGCCTTTTTCTTGCCAAATAGAAGGTCCAATCGACACCATACGATGCATTCCATGGAGGTCTCTAAGATCCACTTTTCCAGTGGCACACACATTCACTTCCTCGTGGTCTATCAGCCTGTCTTGCGGTTATTCAAGCCACTCTTTTCTCACCCTTGTCAAAACATCTGCTGACAAGTGTGACATGGAGCCCATACTCCCTGATCAAGCTTGTCAAGATGCCAAGACATCGCCTCACTAACATTTCTGCAGCTCTTCTGGTTTGTACCCGCTTCTCGTTTGTCAAAACAGTCCTCAACCACCCGTTTACAGTAGCGGAGTCTGTTACAACATTACCATGCTTGAGAGCCAAATTTATCCCTTTCATTACGGCCTCCAATTCTGCCACATTTTTATGATTGAAGTCTTACGCTTTCCTGAGCCATGCTGCGTCTTCCACTACAAGGCCATCGATCTCCAACACCCCCAATGCTAGATTACTCGCATCGCACCGGACTGTTCCTTTGGACGTCTTCTCTACATGCCACATCCCTGAGACAGGAACATTCGTCGTCACTCTACCCAACACTTCTTCGCCATACCTATCACCTTATTTCCAACATAACTTCCCCAGCCAATCTGCCATTCTTTTCAAGTAGCGACTTGCAACTCACAGCCATCCCGAATTGGGAAGTGTCCCACAAATCTACCACACAGGGAGAACAATTCCATTTTTGTGAGGCTGCTAACTTCCTCTGGAAGTTCATAACCTTTTGAGAACATGAATCCACTCTCACCACATCTTTTCAGCCACAGTCCTCATGCCGAACCACCATCAAGACCCTCAGGGGTCTTAGCAAGCAAGCCATACTTGTTCAGATGTTCTACAAGCTGGTCTGAGGACACCGTGTCTCATTAAGTAAAATGTCATCTATATGAGAATGGGTTGCTGATCTTATGTTTTCAGTTTTTGCCAGAACAGTCTTCAGAATCTTGGCCATTATCCATGGTGCCAAATTCAATCCAAAACCCAGTCTTGGGAGGCAATAAGTTCTTCCTTTGTAGTTAACCAGCTGGTACTGCCACAGGTCCTTGGCAACATGAATTTGCAAATACGCAGACTTCAAGTCTACTATTGTCTCTGCCCTCCGTTCCCGCCGACACTCAGGCAGGGTCTCACTTCATATATCTGTCACATCATCACCCGTGTGGCAACTCACATAAGTATTTAGCTCTATGAAATCCAAAACGGGTCTGACCTTATTCATAGTGGGCTGGTATACTGCCATCAACGGTATTTTTCCTTCTACTTCTTTCATATTCTCCCTCCATGCCCTCTGCTATCCAACGCTTAACTTTAACTTCAAACCCCTTTCTTACATTGTCACTCACATGCCTATCATAGCAGTCAACTTTGTTAGTTAGCACTGCTCTCCACATCCACCGCACCGTCCAAACACCTCCATCAAACCTGGCCTTGAAATCTACATCCTCAATGGTCTCAAAATATTCTCTGGAACCAATTTCTCTATCAAGTGTGTCTTCCAAATCCATATTTCCACCTCTGCCTCTCCCACAGTCTTCTCCATCGTCCATCTCTCCCTCTGTTATTTCTCCAACTGCCTCGACAGGGCATTCGACACCAAACCTCACTGTTCCTTTCTTGACTGAAACATCTCTCAGTTTCTCTATTGCATCCATT
The DNA here is from genome assembly GCA_039654465.1 of Melibe viridis. Taxonomy (NCBI): domain Eukaryota; kingdom Metazoa; phylum Mollusca; class Gastropoda; order Nudibranchia; family Dendronotidae; genus Melibe; species Melibe viridis. The sequence continues at coordinate 4,927 of JBCIKM010179954.1, read as the reverse complement.
CCCAGTACAACATGAATGCCCCAAAAGATTGAACTAGAGACTACAGCTTGCACATTGACCGGAATTTCCCTCACAACTAGCATCACACTTTGCTTTCCATGACATTTAACCCTGGACCCATCAAACGCCACCATATAGCTCACCCCTTGACAGTCTCCAACCAACTCAGCACAAACCAAGGTTGTAACACACCCTGTGTCCACCAAAGCTCTAACTTTTCTATTCCCAACAGCAATGAGTGTGCCTTTACTTGCTCTGATGGATGGATACTGGCGCACCAGCCACCCTCCAGTCGTTTCCCTGCACACTACATTGTCGTGCTAAGTGACCAGACTTGCCACACCTAAAGCATGTGATTTCTTTCAGCCGATTATTGCTTGTTGTACATTGCCTTGCCATGTGTGGGCCTCCACATTTGAAGCATGACCCTTTGAATGTGAGTCTTTCCCGACTTTCCAGCCCTCCACTATGACCATCTGGAGATGAGTGAGTGACAGCTGCGGCCACCGATCCCCCCTGTCTCGATGTCAAAATCCTGACTCTTGCTATTATCTTGCTCAACTCCATCTCAAACACTCCATCAATCTGCTGTAGTTCACATGGCATGCCATCAGAGAACCCATTGATGAATGCCAGCTTCACCAACCTGTCCAACACCTCTTCCTTGAATCCAGCCAACACACCCATCCTCTTCAACTTGTTTGCAAACGCATCAACCTGCTCTCCAGACCACCTCATCCCCATCAACTTTCAGAATGCCACAGAGGAACTTTCTGTAAAGGCCTCCAACAGTTTCTTTTCAATCACTTCAATTTGTGACTGCTCAGCATCACTAAGCTGAAGATATAATGCCAGAGCATCCCCCACCAGATGTAATGGCAAAAAATACGCCAATTCACAATCCCTTGCAGCCTGACAACTAACTTGACCTTTTGAATCCAAGCCACTACGTCTCCTTCCCCACTGAAAGACCTGAACATGTCCGTTGTAACTCATGTGTTTGTCATATTTGCCGAAATAGCTTGTACTTAAAGTTGACTCTCCTCAAATCACAAAATACACAGGTCAATGAATCCTTGATGAATCCAACACAACGAAGTTCAATCTAACCACCACTTTTCACACACACCGTGCACGTCATTCCCGTGCAGCCTCCTTCTTCCGTCAAGTCACAGGTCACTGCACAACGAGTCGTCCAAACAAAGTTATACTAACACACTAAACACAGTATCATAATTATCAGATCAGTTTAAAATGTTTCATAAAATGAAGTTTCTTGAGTCTCTGTCTTTCCATTTTGTGATAGGAACTTAATTAAAAATTTGCCTATAGAGCTGTCTTTTTGCCCACTATCTTCTACTTCCAGTTGCCACAGGTTCTTTTTCATGCTTTGGATGTGTCGACCTGTAGTGTCATTTCTTTGTTTGGGTGGAAAAAAGCAAGTGTCATTTCTTTGGATATGATAGCTTTTATATAATTCAGGGCTTTTGTATGTCGATGGTCCAAAAGAAATTCTGTGTCTTTTTTCAGGAGTGCTCTCAATGGAGCTGTGAGCTCTGAAAGCTTGGGTGTAAATTTGCTGAGGTAGGTGATCATGCCGAGGATGGTCTGGAGTTCCTTCTTGTTCCTTGGTGGGTCAATGTGTTGAATGCCTTCCACTTGCTGGGAGTCAGGTTTCATACCATTGCAACCAATTATGTGGCCATAATAGCTGACTTCAGGTTCTGCTACGGATATTTTGTCTGCATTCAGGCAAATCCTGGTTTCCTGGAGTCTTTTCATGATGCCTGAGAGATTCCTGTCGTGAGTTTTTCAATAAACTCCAAAGATCAGAATGTCATTGACGAGAACGATTTGGCCTGGGAGTCCTTGAAGTGTTTTGTCCATTTGACGCTGGAATTCATCCTGAGTTGAGTTGACACCGAAGGGCATACACAGAAATCTGCCAAATGGAGAGTTGAAAGTGGTGTAATAGGATGGTTCATCATCTAACTTCATTTGCCAATAACCTGATTTAGCATCCAGTTTTGTGAAGAATTTTGCACCTGATAGTCTGGATGTGACTTCCTCTAATGTTGGCATATAATGTGGTCGTTTGATGTTGTTGTTCAGGTTTCTGGGGTCAAGACATACTCGGAGTTTCTTTGATGGTGCCTTTTCAATGACTACCAGTGAGTTCACCCAGTCAGTCGGTTCTGTCACCTTTTTGATAACTTCCATCTTTTCCATATGATCCGGTTCTTCCTGTAGCCTGTCGCGCAGTGTGTAAGGGTGCTGAACTGGAGTGGCGTTTTCTTTGAGAGTGATTTTGCAAGTTTTTGGAAATGTGCCAAGTCCTCTGAATAGGTCTTTGTAATCCGCCAGTAGGGATTCTTTTGTGATGGAGTTGTTGGGGTCTATTGACATGATGATGTCAATAATGCAGAAGTGGATGCATGACCTTAGTCCAAGTATTGGTGGTGAGCTTGTGTCCACAATGAAAAATTGAGTTGGTTCGCCCTCTACTTTTGTCTTCTTGTAGGTGGACTTCAAGCTCAAGCTGTCTATTACGTTCAGATGGTCACCTGAATAACTGATCAGCTTTTGTTTGGTTTTATTCACCATGTGTTTGGTGTTGAGCTTTGTTTCTTTGGATTTTGACAATGGAATTATGTTGACCTGAGCACCAGTATCCAATTTGATCTTTATGTTCTTGTCATGAACTTGGAGGCTCACAAAAGCTTGGTTTTGGTCTTCATCGTCAATTGCATCAACATAAAACTTTTCTTCGTCGCTGGAATTGTCTTGCATGTTCAATTTGTGGATATTTCTAGGGTGGTTGTTCCTGTACATGCTCCTCTGGCTTTCTTTGTCTCTTTGATTATGAGGTGGAATTCCTCTGCTTCTGCAAACACTTTGGAAGTGGTTTGACTTGTTGCAGATTCTGCACATTTTACCGTAAGCAGGACATTCCTTCCGATTTTTTTGGTACCTTCCACCACATGCACTGCAGGATTGTTGTACAAAAGGCTTTTGCTTGATACTGGCTGTCGAACTTAGCTTTTTGTGACTATGGTGGATTGCGTCAACGTTTAGGTTTTTGGTCGTCATTGCTTTCAACTGTTCTTTTGTGGCTTCATGGGCTCTGGATATTATGATGGCTTTTTCCATCTTGAGGTTGTCCCCCATTTGAAGTAGGCTCTCTTGTATTTTGTGAGAGTTGAGTCCACATATGATCCTGTCCCTCACCATTTCTGGTGGGTTGTTGTAGGAACAGTCTTTCACAAGGAGTTGAGGATCTGTTACAAATGAATCTAATGATTCTGTGGGGCCCTGTGTTTGCTTTTGGAACTTGAATCTGGCAAAAATTGAGTTTACTTTGGGCTCTACATGGCGAAATTTTTCTACACTTTGAGGAGATTTGGTGAATCCCAGTTCATGGTGGGGTAAGGAAGACTGGCAGTCATGATGTGCTAGTTATCGATATTCTTACCATGTCTGTTTACCTTATTTTTTATTTCTGTGAGTTTGAGGGAGGTAGTAGACGTTTTCTGAATAGTTTTTATAATAATAATAGTTCTTTATTGTCCATAAGGAAATCATCCCTTTTCTGACACCATGTTATGTTTGTGCATCTGCCCGCCACATTTCTGACATTGTTTATAATTTTGCTTTCGATGTGTTCTTTCATGTTGTCTTTCTTCTTCTGGCTTGGTTCTGCTTTTTTCTTTTATTGAGTAAACCGTTGTTTGTTGGAGCTTACTTATCTGTTGTTTTGATGTCTCCATTGCTCTTGCGATGTCACTTGCCTTCTCCAAGTCTACATCTCCCTCTTGAAGTAATCTTTCTCTTATTCTGGGATCATTTGTCCCAGATATGATGCGGTCTCTGATGAGTGAATTTTTTTTTCTCCGAATTCACAATGGTTGGCCAGAATCTTTAAATCTGTAATGAACTGGTCAACCATTTCTTCACCTGCCTGCCTTCTTGAATTATATTTGTAGCGGGCCATTGGAATGTTTTTCTTTGGTTGGCAATATCTTGTGAATCGTTCTATCATTTCACCTACTGCCAGTTGTTCCTCGGTGTTCCAGGAGTTGTAGATGTCTCGCCCATCTTCTCCTATGAAGAGTAGGAAGTGACTTCTCTTTTGTTCCTCGCTTTTCTCTGCCAATGGGCCAGTCAGCAGTAACTTCATGTGTTGCAACCATTTTCTTCAGTTTTCTGAGATGTTCCCACTTTCAAAATTCATGGGACTCGGTTTTATGGAGTCCATCTTTGAGTTTGAAACTTTTGTCAGGAAACTATTTTTGATCTAGGAAGTTTTAGGAAGAAACAGCTGGATGAAATGTTGATTTAAGGAAAAAATAATATACTATTAGAATTTCTGAAGCAAGGGTTTACTTATCTGTATCTTCTGACACCATGTTATGGTTTGTGTGTAGATAATTGTTATTAAAAATAAGGAACAAAACACATGTTGGTAAATCGTCGACAGAATCTTTATTTTCATTGGGGTTGTTAGTTGTGTTGCCAGGTCCATATGGTGTTGCCAGAACCTTTTTTCAGGCAAATAATAATATAACAGGCATCTGTGTGTATATACAGATAGATCTCGTTTGTCCAAGAAAACTGCGAATTGTTTTTTAGAATGTGAATGGTTCAGTCTTGGGCGTATGTGGCAGAGAGGTACGGTGCTTGCCTCTCAAGCGAAAGGTCTTGGGTTCGAGTCCCATGAACAGCGAAAAAAAATTTCCGGTCAATTTTGATCGGTTGTCACTCCCTGGTGGCTTAGAGGTATAGAAACCTCTGAAATCCAAAGAGCCGCGGGTTAGAGTTAGATTCCCATGAAAAGCAAAAATGACGGGCCATTTTTCTGGTCAGAAGCCACTCCCTGGTCCTAAGTAGGTGGGATCGAGCATCTAGTCCTATTGGAGACGGACGATAA
>JBCIKM010179843.1:0-13068 GCA_039654465.1 Melibe viridis | reverse complement strand
ACACACACACACACACACACACACACACACACACACACACACACACACACACACACACACACACACAAACAAAAAACCCACAAAAAAATACAAAGAATAGATGAAAATGAAAGTAGTATAGGCACAGTGCTGAGGTGAGTCAAAGCCGGGGAGAGAAAGGAAAAAAACCAAAAAAAAAACCAAAACAAAAACAAAACAAAACAAAAAGCAGTAGGTCGTCGGAGGAAGGAAACGAACCCAGGACCTGCCATGGCGCCGATTCGCCTTGCCACTTTCAGAACAGCGGGCTAACCAACTGAGCCATCCGCCACCCTAAAAAAAAGTGGTTTCAAGCGGCCCAGCTATAATCGTTTGATAGACGTTTGATCGGAGTGAATCGTTCCTGTTTTTGTTTTGTTTTGTTTTCTTCAGCGGAAGTCACTGTCAGCGACACGGCTTTATATAGGTAGGTAGGTATTATACAGGTAGGTAGATAGGTATGTAGGTATGTCCATAGGCTGGTTCGTAAGAAGGTTGGTAAGTAGGTTGGCATGTGTGTTGGTAGGTTGATAGGTAGATATGGAGGAGGGTAGGTGGATTGGTAGGTAGGTAGGTAGGTAGGTAGGTAGAAAGGTAGGAAGGTAGGTAGGTAGGAAGGTAGGCAGGTATGTCGATAGCTGGGTAGGTAGGTAGGCTGGTAGAAATATAGGTAGGTTGGTTGATAGGTATGTCAAAAGCTGGGTAGGTAGGTAGGTAGGTAGGTAGGTAGGTAGGTAGGTAGGTAGGTACATAGATAGGTAGGTAGGTAGGTAGGTAGGTAGTTAGATAGGTAGGTAGGAAGATATGTATGTTTTTAGGTAGGTATGTCGATAGCTGGGTAGACAGGTAAGTAGCTAGATAGGTAGGTAGGTAGGTAGGTAGGTAGGTAGGTAGGAAGATCGGTAGGTTGGTAGGTAGGTATGTCGATAGCTGGGTAGGTAAGTAGGTAGGTATGTAGGTAGGTAAGTAGGTAGGTAGGTAAGTAGGTATGTATGTATGTATGTATGTAGGTAGGTAGGTAGGTAGGTAGGTAGGCAGGTTGGTAGGTACTTAGGTAGGTAGGTAGGTAGGTAGGTAAGTAGGCAGCCATCCTGTTTTGAGTTTGTGGCTAAGTCACAGACAAGCATTAACATGACAGAAAATAGTTGACGCAAAGCTGTATACATTCACGCTTGTAAGTGCACCCCGATTTATTGCAAGGGCTTGATATCAGAAATCTGGCTTTGTGAATACTGCTGGCAATCAACGGAGCGTGTACAACTGTTGTGTCATGCTGGGGGCGACTTGCACAATCTTGTTGTCGTAAAATGATGAAACTAACTAGTATTGTTGTAATTGCTGGACTGGAATGTCGTTTTGAATTCGGATTTCCGGCATTGTTGTTGGCCGTCCGTACTGCTGATTGGTTGCTGGCTGTAATCGACCTTCTGACGTCATAGGTTTTGTCTGGGAGACAATGACTCAGCAGTTTGCGATCGATGAAACCAGGCGAGGGAAATGGATCGCCTGTAGGGGTGATCGGCTTTCAGCTCGGCTAATGAGAGGCACTGGGCGGTTAACGCCTGCACTTGTACGAACCAGCACTGACAAACAAACAAACAAACAAACAAGCAAATCTAAACAGAACAACAACAACAAAAAAACATACCCCCCTACACACACACAAACACACACACACACAAACACACACACACAGACACACACACACACACACAAACACACACGCACACGCACGCACACACACACACACGCACACACACATACACACACAGACACACGCACACGCACACACACACACACACAGAGACATACACACACACACGCACACACACACAAACACACACGCACACACACACACACACACACAAACCCAGCAACAAAAATCAAACATACCAAGATGCAAACATAACGTTTGATTTAACTAGTCAGTTTTATATCAGCTCAGGTCCTGCACCACGAACCACTGGCTGTTTTTGTTGTACGGAGTCGATTCACCCCCTTCATGAAATAGATGAAGCCACGAGCAGGCACAGGAGTGGCTCGATCCCACGCGATGAAGGAAAAGTTGAGGGCTCGGAGCCACCGGCGATAGGTGGCTGGGTGGCTGGGTGGCTGGGTGGCAAAATTCGCCACCTTGACAGACCATGGGTCAAGTGATAGCAGGTGATATGGCAGGTCCCGAATTCAGACCCTGCTCCGCAAAACTCTGAACCTTCCTGTTTGTCTTTGCTATGATTTCGTTTCGTTTTGTTTGTTTCGTTGTTGTTTTTGCTTTGCCAGTTTTTAATTTATTTTGATTTTTGTTTTTTTGTCAGCTGTGAAACCTGCTCAAAACATACCTGTTCTGGTGGAAGAAAATTTCGACGCTCCCTGTACTTGTGATAACATCATTGTTTCCCCTTTTTACTTTTCCCAGAAACCTTTTTTTTTTCAGTAAAAAAGCGTGTCAAATTAGCACTACGGGTCATCTCCAGTTTGGCTAGAATGTGGAGGTCTTCACTTTTTACCTTTCCGAGATAAAACAAAACAAAAAACAACCCCAAAACTTTGGGAGTGAAAACGTGGGTCAAAGTCAGCTAGACTAGGAAATGTGTCCAGCTCCAATATGGTCAAGCATGGAGGTAATCAGTTATTGTAGGTTGCCGTCGACTTGAAACCCTTTAAGATTGGCGAGCAAGGGGCTAGCAAGGCGCTAGCAAGAGGCTAGCAAGAGCCTGGTAAGAAGATTGCGAGAGGCTGGTAAGGGGGCTGGTGAGAGGATTGCGAGCGACTGGTGAGATGCCAGCAAGGGGCTGGTAAGAGGCTAGCAAGAGCTGTCAGTGGTAATGTAACCTCTTGAAAACAGGTAATTAGCAACAATGATCATTTTCTTAACGGCAAGTCTTTAAAAATGAAAGGGTAAGGTATTAACAGGTTGTATTCTTTGTTGTAAAAAAAAAGAAGAAAGAAAGAAACAAACAAACAAAAAACCCATACAAAAATAATAAAACAACTGTATTAAAATCGATAACAGGCAAGGAATGAAACTTTTAGAAGATTTAAAAAGAAGGCAGTGAGATTCGATAAGATCAGGCTACTACTCTTTTGGCCAACAAGTGGTAACCTGAACAACAAGAGAGGACTTGGTCACTTCCACCAGGCTGGACCTCTTCACGAGAGGACAGCGAGGGTTGGAGAACAGGTGAGAGGAGAGAAGGTACACCACAACACTTTCAACAGGCTGGATCTCTTCACGAAAGGACAGCGAGGGTTGGAGAACAGGTGAGAGGAGAGAAGGTACACCACAACACTTTCACCAGGCTGGATCTCTTCACGAAAGGTCAGCGAGGGTTGGAGACCAGGTGAGAGGAGTGAAAGTACACCACAACACTTTCACCAGGCTGGATCTCTTCACGAAATGACAGCGAGGGTTGGAGAACAGGCGAGAGGAGAGGAGGTACACCACAACACTTTCATCAGGCTGGATCTCTTCACGAAAGGACAGCGAGGGTTGGAGAACAGGTGAGAGGAGAGGAGGTACACCACAACACTTTCACCAGGCTGGATCTCTTCACGAAAGGACAGTGATGGTTGGAGAACAGGTGAGAGGAGAGGAGGTACACCACACCACTTTCATCAGGCTGGATCTCTTCACGAAGGGACAGCGAGGGCTGGAGAACAGGTGAGAGTAGAGAAGGTACACCACAACACTTTCATCAGGCTGGATCTCTTTACGAGAGGACAGCGAGGGTTGGAGAACAGGTGAGAGGAGAGGAGGTACACCACAACACTTTCATCAGGCTGGATCTCTTTACGAGAGGACAGCGAGCGAGGGTTGGAGAAAAGGTGAGAGGAGAGAAGGTACACCACAACACTTTCACCAGGCTGGATCTCTTCACGGAAGGACAGCCAGTGAGGGTTGGAGAACAGGTGAGAGGAGAGAAGGTACACTACAACACTTTCACCAGTCTGGATCTCTTCATGGAAGGACAGCCAGCGAGGGTTGGAGAACAGATGAGAGGAGAGAAAATCGATAACAGGCAAAGAATGAAACTTTTAGAAGATTTAAAAAGAAGGCAGTGAGATTCGATAAGATCAGGCTACTACTCTTTTGGCCAACAAGTGGTAACCTGAACAACAAGAGAGGACTTGGTCACTTCCACCAGGCTGGACCTCTTCACGAGAGGACAGCGAGGGTTGGAGAACAGGTGAGAGGAGAGAAGGTACACCACAACACTTTCAACAGGCTGGATCTCTTCACGAAAGGACAGCGAGGGTTGGAGAACAGGTGAGAGGAGAGAAGGTACACCACAACACTTTCACCAGGCTGGATCTCTTCACGAAAGGTCAGCGAGGGTTGGAGACCAGGTGAGAGGAGTGAAAGTACACCACAACACTTTCACCAGGCTGGATCTCTTCACGAAATGACAGCGAGGGTTGGAGAACAGGCGAGAGGAGAGGAGGTACACCACAACACTTTCATCAGGCTGGATCTCTTCACGAAAGGACAGCGAGGGTTGGAGAACAGGTGAGAGGAGAGGAGGTACACCACAACACTTTCACCAGGCTGGATCTCTTCACGAAAGGACAGTGATGGTTGGAGAACAGGTGAGAGGAGAGGAGGTACACCACACCACTTTCATCAGGCTGGATCTCTTCACGAAGGGACAGCGAGGGCTGGAGAACAGGTGAGAGTAGAGAAGGTACACCACAACACTTTCATCAGGCTGGATCTCTTTACGAGAGGACAGCGAGGGTTGGAGAACAGGTGAGAGGAGAGGAGGTACACCACAACACTTTCATCAGGCTGGATCTCTTTACGAGAGGACAGCGAGCGAGGGTTGGAGAAAAGGTGAGAGGAGAGAAGGTACACCACAACACTTTCACCAGGCTGGATCTCTTCACGGAAGGACAGCCAGTGAGGGTTGGAGAACAGGTGAGAGGAGAGAAGGTACACTACAACACTTTCACCAGTCTGGATCTCTTCATGGAAGGACAGCCAGCGAGGGTTGGAGAACAGATGAGAGGAGAGAAGGTACACCACACCACTTTCATCAGGCTGGATCTCTTCACGAAAGGACAGCGAGGGCTGGAGAACATGTGAGAGTAGAGAAGGTACACCACAACACTTTCACCAGGCTGGATCTCTTCACGGAATGACAGCCAGCGAGGGATGGAGAACAGGTGAGTGGAGAGAAGGTACACCACAACACTTCCACCAGTCTGGATCTCTTCATGGAAGGACAGCCAGCGAGGGATGGAGAACAGGCGAGAGGAGAGAAGGTACACCACAACACTTTCACCAGGCTGGATCTCTTGAAGAAAGGACAGCGAGGGTTGGAGAACAGGTGAGAGGAGAGAAGGTACACCTCAACACTTTCATCAGGCTTGATCTCTTCACGAAAGGACAGCGAGGGTTGGAGAACAGGTGAGAGGAGAGAAGCTACACCACAACACTTTCCTGACATTCTACATCGGTTCTTTATATCGGAGGAAAGCAAAATGGCGATGAGCGGTGACGACATTGAAATGTTTTATTTGACCAGTTTCCAAATCCTCCGAGAACTGGTTTGCAGATAATTATATTGTATAACACAGCATAACAAAAGTGGATGTTTTTTTTATATTTCATGTATCATTATTCTTATGAGAATTGTATTGAATGAGAAATTATGTAAATAAACAGTCAAACAACTACACAAGCTATATAATGGCGAACACACACACACACACACACACACACACACACACACACACACACACACACATATATATATATATTATATAATATATATGATATATATATATATATATATATATATATATTTAGTTAAATTATAATGTAGTACGGTATATAAGATAAAATACAGAATGTGTGGTAAGATTAAAAATGAATAGAAGAGATAACATTATATCAAAGTAAAACATTTCAACCATAGAGCATTGTTATTGTGATCTCATTAAGTCAAAATGTTGTTTTTCAGACATCCCGTGTCACAGACATTTTTTGGGAAAAAGTAAAATTTTTACATCACAATACACCCCTCATCCCAAAACAAAAACAAAAGCAAAAAACAAAAACAAAACAAAAACGAACAACAAATAACAAACATAACAGAAGAAAAAAGAAAAAAGAAAACCCCTAACTACAGCAAGAAATAATAATAGAAAAATTAGCAAAATAAAAACGTACGTGCAACACCAACAACAACAAAAAAAAAGTGAAAGAAATAAGCAAACAACCCAGACAAACAAACAAATAAAACCGCAACTAATAAAGATAAACACAAAAAATCAATGACTTTAACCAGAATGGAAGATGGAACAAAAATGAAATTATAACAGACAAGACTCTTCAATACAAAACAAACGCAGTTGATTAATAATCATTGCATTAAACAACATATACAAACGATTTTAAAAACAAGATTTCACTTCAAGGCTGTTAAAATCAAAACGTGAAAACGAATTGATTGTAAACTGCAGACATGCCTTTTTGATGAGCTGTTCAAGGATTTGTTCATAAAGACAGGACACAAAGAAGACTGTCTTCATGTACGAGCACCAATGGCCAAACAAGGGGAGAGAAACAGGTTTTCCAGCAGTTACAAACTGTCTTTTGGTCTTAAGCCATGCCAAGGTTTTAACATCAAGACTTGGTTTTCTGAGGAAGTGGAGGAGGGTTGTTTTTGTTTAATTTGATTTGTTGTTGTTGTTGTTGTTGTTGTTGTTGTTGTCGATGATGATGTTGTTGTTGATATTGTTGTTGTTGTCGTTGTTGTTATCGTCGTCGTCGTCGACGTTGTTGTTGTTGTTGTTGTTGTTGTTGTTGTTGGTCAGTACGATAGTATTTAATCGGAAGTGCAAGCAGGTGATAATTGTGCACTTGTCCAGCAGGAATTGGTGCGATTAAAAGAACCTGAAGAGTACGAGGTAGACAGAGGTAGTGATGAATGTTAAGCCCGGCAGTCCCTGGAGTTTTGTGCTATACGAACACAGACGTTCCTGGAGATCCGAGTCGTTGTGATGGTAGTCCCGGCCCAGGTCTGACCCCACACAGTTGTGGCACCAGAAGTAGTTGTTGGGGTCAAAGTTCTTCTTGATCTCCAGCAGCCTGAGGGGGGGGGGGTACGGGGGAGGAGGGAGGAGAGAGGGAGGGAGGAGGGATGGAGGAAGGAGGGAAGGAGGAGACAGGGAGAAGAGAGGGAGGAAGGAATAATGGAAGGAGGGCAGGAAGAAAGAAGAAGGAGACAGAGGGAGGAAGTAGGGAGGGAGGGATGAAGGACGGAAGGCAGGAGGCAGGGTGGAGAGAGGAAAGAGGAGGGAGGGAGGGATGGAATGAAGGCGGGAGACAAGAAGGAGAGAGTGTGGGAAGGAGGGAGGGATGAAGGAGGGAAGGCGGGAGGCATGGAGGAGAGAGGGAGGGATGAAAGGAGGGAGGGGGGAAGGATGAAGGAGGGAAGGCAGAAGGCAGGGAGGAGAGAGGGAGGGATGGAGGGAGGGAGGAGGGAGGGAGGAAGGAATGGAGGGCGGGAGGCGAGGGAGGTAGGAGGGATGGAGGAAGGGAGGGAGACAGTGAGGAAGGATGGAGGGAGGAGAGGGAGGAGAGGGAGGGAAGGCGGGAGGCAGGGATGAAGGGAAAAGGAGGGGGGGGGGGGTGAGTGATGATGGAGGGAGGAAGTAGGTTAACTGCTCACTTTTACCAAAGAGTCTTTTTATGCAATCATTGCCAAGAGTGGTCATTTTCATAAAAGAGTCTAGTTTGTAATCATTTCTATTAGTAGCTAGTGTCACCAACGAGTTGATAATGCAATAATTACTGAGAGTTCACTTTAACAAACAGTATTTTATGGAATAATTACTTAGAGAGGTCACTTTCATTTTTTAGTCCGAGTTGTAACAATTAATAGGAATGGTCATTGTCACCCAAGACTTCATTATGCAATAATTAAACTAACGAAGGGGAGTCGCGTTCATCATAGAACTAAGTGACCCCTCTTAGAAATTATTGGTGTGAAACTTAGAAGTAATGGCGGGGAGCAGACACACCTTGAATCAAAGCTATTGTGAAAATAGTAATTGTATGAATACGGTGTCGAGAAAAGGACAAGACTAAGCCGTAGAGAGAAAGGTATAAAGAAAAATACAGAAAAAAAATGATAAATTGTCTAAAAAGATAATGATCTGAGCAACCCCAAGCCCTAGTGGGTCGTGGTGCCGGCGACAATGCCTGAGAACCACTCCTCCAGAGGAATCCATCTTGGGTCTGGGATGCCAGATTTTGTACTACCGTGTGTGTTTGTTCTCCCAGCTGTTTGTGACTAGGCGTGCTGCATTCTTTTGGACTCGATTCTGCTTGTTGCATAGGCTGCTATTATTATTATTATTATTATTATTATTATTATTATTATTATTATTATCATCATCATCATCATATTATTATTATTATTATTACCATCATTACTATTATTATTATTCTTATTATTCTTATTGTTATTATTATTATTATTATTATTATTATTATTATTATTATTATTATTATTATCATCATCATCATCTTTCTAGAAAAGGGTACATCACTCCAAGAAAAACAGTTCTTAAACTTTGTGTTCGTTATGGAGTTATCTTTTTGTAGGCCACAGGTTGCCTAGGGAGGACTTCTGTGTTGGAGGCTTATGCCTCTTAAGGCTGTCAGTGCAAGAACCGGAATGCGTTGAGTCAAGACCGTCTCTATGTAGAAGGCCTTGGTTGAGTGTGTTTGACAAGTTTATTTCCCCCAAAACGGACAATGCAACTCAAGTTAAAATTGTTATCAAAAAGGTTTCATCAGATGTGTTGAGTCTGGTTTCAATGGTTCGGATAAATAAAGAGGCCACATTAATCTGCGTTTCTTAACAAGTCAAAATAAAATTATGATATTCCATTTGATAATCTCACAGGGGACAAATTTTGTTTTCAGGATCTGTCCCAATTGAAGACTGGGACAACCCAGGTGGCAGCCTTCCTACAGCGCCGCACTGTGGTTGCCTAGATGGTCCCGTCAGGAATCGAACCCGAGCTTTTCAGCGTTGGAGTCCGACGCCGTGCTAGCTGCGCTGCCAAACGGCCCTGAGCTAATTTGAATTGTTTTGTTTTGTTTTGTTCCCCCCGTTGAGATAGACTAGGCTAGGTACCAGATAGATCATTCATTTATCACCTGTCGTAGGTAGAGTTATCTGCCCAAAATCTGGTTTTCCAGTCCGGCATGTCTTCAGCGGGTTCGTTGAAATAAGTCCCGTTGCCGAACTGGTAGAGTTCCTCGGCTGCCGCCAGGGCCTTCTGGATGTTCTGTGCGTCCGCGGAGGGATTGTAGGCCCATACGACCGCGCAGGTGGTGGAGAAGAGTCCATTTCTGAAGGCGGGGTGAACAGGTGTCTCAGGCCGTGCGTTGGATTTCATCACATCTCCTGGTGAAAATAAACAGGAAATAGTGCAGGCGCGGTGCCAAGGTGAGTCAAAGCCATAGATAGGAAGGAGAAAAAAACACAACAAAACAGGAAGTCGTCGTCGGAGGGAATCGAACCCAGGACCTGCCACGGCACCGATTCGCCTGGTCACTCCAAGAACAGCAGATTTACCAACTGAGCCATCCGCCTCTCTTGAACTCTCCTGATGAATGGAGGCAAGGGTAAGGGATATAGGCAGTACAAGAGGGAAGGGACTGGACACAGAGAGAAAGAGAGAGAGAGAGAGAGAGAGAGAGAGAGAGAGATAGATAGAGAGAGAGAAAGAGAGAGAGAGATAGAGAGAGAGAAAGAGAGAGAGATAGAGAGAGAGAGGAAGAGAGAGAGAGAGAGAGAGAGAGAGAGAGAGAGAGAGAGAGAGAGAGAGAGAGAGAGAGAGAATGTTGTGTAATACCTGTGTAACAGTTCAAGGTCTGGAGAATCAAACAAGATTGGTTTACTTACTTTTCAAAGGCGATTTCTTTAGAAGAGGAAGTCATCTTTTACATTGAATACCTACTTGTAGCTTTCCGTGTTTCGTTACTGTTTATTTTTAATTTCCACACAAAAATTCGTCCACCCCGATCCCACTTGTATCCCCCCCTAACCCGCCGCCCCTGTCCACATTTGCAATTTCCCAGATTGCATCATCAGTTGCCAAGGGCTCTCTGATGGCGAGTACCCATCATGCAGCGGTTGCCAAGACCACATCACGTGTGAGGGTGGGCGTGCCCGGAACTCAATGGTGGAGCGCTGTCCTGGCCATCTGGAGTGGGATGACTTCATCAACAAATGTGTCAACCCTCCCTCCCCCTCTTGTAGTATCAAGGAGTGCGTACAGGACTGTGCCAGTACGTTGACCACCCTTCCCTCCTCCTCCTCCTTCTCCACATCCTCCCCCTCCTCCTCCTCCTCCTCCTCCTCCTCATGTCTGCCCGCTTCTTCCTTCTCCTTTCGATCCTTACACTCCCGATCCCCTTCCTCATTCACATTATAATAAGTCTCCTCGCTATATTATTCCACCTCCTCGTTCTCTTCCTCCTCCACATATTCCTCAGTCTATTCCCCCTCCACACATTCCTCCTCCTCTTCCTATTCCTTCTCCACACATTCCTCCTCATTTCCGTCTCTGCATTCCCCGTTCTCCTCGTCTTACTTGGGACTATGGCTGTGGCTACAGATGGAACACACCAACGGGAGCCACGCCCAGTTGGCATGGGTTCCATTTTACCCAAATGCCACACGAAGGGCGGGCTTGTGTCCCCGAAGTTTTCCTCGAGGCCGTTTTTTACACTGGACATCTCACCACAAACGGACTATGAATGACGCTGGAGTGGAGTTGTCGAGCACTACTCACAGTCCGTTTCTAAATTATGCAAGTCCAAAAGACTCGAGGCAAAACGTTTTGCAAGAGGCGCCAACAAAACACGAGCCAACATGCTCAATAATCTCCTGACTCATCAAAACGCTATAAGCAGCAGGTGGACTAAAGGGACGACTCCGATCCTAATAATGTGTCTTCTGATCCTTACCTGGTTGTCCACAGGTGAGTCTGACGGTTCCTACCACGTCTGCGGCACCTGCCGTGCCTACCTGGATTGTCGGGACGGGATCAAGGTTCGGGAAGTCTCCTGTTCCGAACCCGGCACCGAGTTCAACCAGCTGTCGGGACGATGCAGTCCCGGGAAATCCCCGTCTTGCCGTCGCAGCGCCTACCCGCTCATCTACAGCAGCACCAGTGGCAGGGACGCCAATTCCTGGTGAGCAGAGTCTACACAGCCTATTGTATTGATGAGCAGCATTAGAATAAAGTGCAGACTTGGGCAAACTGTGGCCATTGCAGGTGTCAATAAGTCCACAGTGTCGAGTCGTCTCGTTGTGTCTATAGTATTGCGCCTAAAATGGCTGTAACACTTTAGATTTGCATAATTTAATGATCTTTATGTCCATTTCATTATTGTTGCTTGATGTTATTATAATTATTGTTGTTTGTTGTTTTTATTATTATTGCTGTTTTTCTATTCATCCGAATAGAAGATTGTAAATGACACTGTTGTGGGCTATAGTGGAGATGTGCAGCCACGCCGTGACGTACAACGAATTATCATAGCTGTAAAATCTAGCATATTATCGTACATCGTACTTGTTGTTGTTGTTGTTGTTGTTGTTGTTGTTGTTGTTGTTTTTGCTGTTGTTGTTGTTGTTCGCCTTCTTCTTCTTGGGGAATTTTTCGCTTTCGCTTATGTTTTTTAGCTTTTATTTGCTATTTTTTTTTTTATTTGTTGGTTTTTTTTCTCTTACAACCAGTATCGAACTCTTTATTTCCAGGAAAATAGTGAACGGGTCTGTACGGACAAACATTGACAGTTCCATTGTCATCGGAGACCCGTGGTGAGTGCAGACCCGTGGAAAGAAAAGGGAAAGAAAAATTATGAAAGAAAGTCTTGACACGCCACTAGATCGATGGACAGACAGACAGACATACAGACAGACAGACAGACAGACAGACAGACATCACTTGTATGGCTTCACTGCTGTCAGGTTCAATAGTGTTGTTTATTCTATTAGTCGCCCAGCTTCACCTCAAGCACCCGGAATGAATGAAGGCAAATCTTAAAACCCTGCACACAATGCGTCTGAGCTTTGTGAGAATCAACGCTTGAAAAGATTATTCAAGGGTTCATTGATACAATGGCAAGGGGGAGATGGGGGAGGGGGAGGGGGCAGGAGGGGGGTAACTCAGGGTTCGTATCCCTGCCAACAAGAACCAACCACGACGTCTGATGGACCGAGGTTGGTTCTACTGCTGGTGTATTACGTAACCACCCGCACCCCCTTGTTCACCAATGGCAGGCAGCCACTGTACCCACAGTTTCATTCCGATCTTTGCCGAGTGAGTCCACACCGGGTGATCACAAACTAGTGTGTCACTATCCCCTCCCCCACCCCCACCCCCACCCCCACCCTTGGAAGTTGCCTTGCCTTAGCAGGGGATAGCAAAAAGCATTGGCCGGGGAGTTTAGTAATCCTTTAAGAAGAAGCGAAGTGAGGGATTGCGTGGCTTTCGAAGTTTAAGGCTTAGGAAAGGGGTCGCGTGGCTTTCGAAGTTTAAGGCTTAGGTAAGGGGTCGCGTGGCTTTCGAAGTTTAAGGGTTAGGTAAGGGGTCGCGTGGCTTTCGAAGTTTAAGGCTTATGTAAGGGGTCGCGTGGCTTTCGAAGTTTAAGGCTTAGGTAAGGGGTCGCGTGGCTTTTGAACTTTAAGGCTTTGGTAAGGGGTCGCGTGACTTTCGAAGTTTAAGGCTTAGGTAAGGGGTCGCGTGGCTTTTGAACTTTAAGGCTTTGGTAAGGGGTCGCATGGCTTTCGAAGTTTAAGGCTTAGGTAAGGGGTCGCGTGGCTTTTGAAGTTTAAGGCTGAGGTAAGAAGTCGATTCGTGTGTGTGTGTGTGTGTGTGTGTGTGTGTGTGTGTGTGTGCGTGCGTGCGTGTGTGTGTGTTTGTGTGTGTGTGTGCGTGCGTGTGTGTGTGTGTGTGTGTGCGTGAGAGAGAGAGAGAGAGAGAGAGAGAGAGAGAGAGAGAGAGAGAGAGAGAGAG
>JBCIKM010179732.1:0-13068 GCA_039654465.1 Melibe viridis | reverse complement strand
TCTTGGTGTGTCTAAATTATGCCCGCATCGACAGTAATACTCAGTTCCACTGAGTCAGTCGATATAATTGAAGAAGACGTGTGATTTGTTTCAATCTGTGAGTTAACAGCATTAATCATTGTAAACACAAAATTTATTGATTTGATTTGCAAAATGTTATTTTGGCACTTAGGACCACAAAATTAGTGGAGGGGGGGGGGGGATACAAAATACTTCTTTCATTTTTGAGTAGGAAAAATACTTCCTATAAATTCACCACAAACATAAAAGTTTGAGAGAGAGGTTGGTGGAAGGAACAAAACTAATTCCGATTTGAGTCCCAGTAGGCATTTGCATTTATTCTCCCTAGGGTGAGAATATCCCATGAATCGCTATTCTCAACCGGTTTTGGCCCGTAATAGAGAGGTCTGTCCTTATTCACAACACTCTTTTCCGATGTAAGATAGGCAGGTGAATTGGTAACTTAATTGCCGATGGTTTGCCACTTTTCATACGGACCAGGTGAGACATCCCCTTCCCGAATAGACACTTTAGGTGAAAGGCTCTGTTGGCACTGGGGAAAGCTACCTAAAGAACTGTATTCCAGTCCATTTCTATCTGGTGGAATACTAAGTGACCCTATACACTGAATTTGACTCTATTTCACCTTACGAAGCGTTATTTTAATGGATGTTGACTCGGCTCAACAGTTGGCGTTGTTTAGATACAGGAGGCAGACATATTTGTTACTTAACTTCTTTTCTGAGACAGAAGAACTGCTTAGTTTCGTTTTTGTTTTATTACCCAATTATCAGAAGAGTTTCATTTTTATTATTATTTTTCACATGATAAAGACTTCCGTCAAATGTCAACAAACAACCCAGGCTGTGGGTGGACGATAACGATGCGAATGTGAACTCCATGAAGATGACGAACCTAGAACCTGCTCCTGATATAATTAAGATTTTAAATGAAAATTTGCATCTCCTGCCTAATGCATGCCATTTGTTATCATCAGATCGAATAATAACATTGGTAAGTTTAGTACAAATGAAGCAAGGTATATTCAGAGAGATGATTTTACACATTTTGTGGATTTTGGAATGTTTGGGCCTTTGGATAATCCATTTTACTGTTATCAACTATGTCATGGACAGACGCCTAGAAGGCATTTGCTATGCAGAAATACAGTGTGTCTGTGTTTTTTCCTAATATTTTTGAACGATAATGACTTCAAAATGCCCAGTAACTAAAGATTTTTTTTTTTTTTGCAAAAAGTTTGAAAATAATCCACTATTTTGTTGACAGGAGATCAAGTAATTGCATTGAAACGTTTCTCTATAGTGGCATCATTTGTGTTATGCACCGTTTTTTCCTCGGGTAGATTATGACAGATAATGTGAAATAAAAAGCGAAAAAGAGTGTGTGTTCGTCGAGAAGGTTCCCACATCAAGCACCTCATATTATAATATAAAGTTCATAGATAATATGGTTAAAAAAATGAAATTTGGATACAGTTAATGCGGTTTATTGATCTACATACTACGTAAGCATAGAATTTCAAGCATTTTTGTTGAATGATTCCATCCATCCTTAATTAAAGTTTACTTGAGTTGCACCAACTTTGAGACTGTAGGTATATGTGTAGACTCCTGGGCTGGCCGCCCTTTACTAGGGCTAGGCGACTACCCAAACGGTATTTCAGGATGGCCCGCCACTTCGAAGACTGAAAAAAGTGGCCCTCAGCAAGAATGAAGCCTTCTAAGACCAAGATGACTGACAAAAAAAATGCACAGCTAGGGTTAACAATTACCATCTACTAGAAGCTAATACTGCCATTCATTTTTCCCACACACCATCAGGAGATTATGGCCTTTCCATTTCTTGATGCCTCAATCATGAAACAGAATTAGCACTCTGGACTGGTAATCCAGAGATCTGTGGTTCGAGTCCTGGCCTTGGAGGTCGATTTTTTTAGACAATTTATTTTCTTTATTTTCCTATTTATTTATTTATTTATTTATTTACCTTTGTTGTGTCCTCTTCCGGACACCATACTCACACAACTATTTTCAGAATCTTTGATTAGAGGTGTCTGCTCCCTACCATTACTTCTGTGTTTCACACCAATATTAAAAAGGAGCAACAATGTTCTCGTTGTTGTCTTATGCGTTTCATTGTGTGGACGGTGCATGTGTGCCAAAGAAAGGTTTAAATAATTTAAATTGTCTAGATGATCGGACCATCTCAGTAGTGTAATGGTTAGCACACTAGACCGGCAATCCAGAGATCCATGGATCGAGTCCCAGCCATGGAGGTCGATTTTTTGAGACAATTTATTTTTTTTATTTTCCTATTTATTTACTTATTTATTTATTTATTTATTTATTCATTTACTTTTCTCTATGGCTTTGTCTTGTCCTCCTCTCGACACCGTACACACAACAACTAATTTCAGAACCCTCACATTGTTTTTTATAGTCAGAGTGTCTTCAGACTCAAATTAGAATAAAATTTGTGTTTATTTGGGCTCTTGAGTCCATATAACATTTGTGTTTATTCTGACTCATCAGACTCAGACACACACAATGTTACTTTCACTTAAACTCTTTAATTTTGGGGGGTATATTTATAGTGTTTTTTCTTGTATACACGTATCTCTTTTGATTTTAGAAAAATTTCCTCTTTGGTTAAAGGTCAGAGGGCCCTGAGTTAGATTTTACAATGTCTCTGTCTTCTTTTAGGAGGATGTGTATAACATTCAGAATATAAATTTGTTAATCTCTTATTTTACATCTTATAGGTGACAGATTCGTGGCTGAAGAATCTTTACAGAGGAATCATATCTCCTGTTTTAGAAAATGATGTGGACAAGTGCACATTTGAAAGACTTCTGTCCCGGTCTTGTCAAAAAATACCTCAGCCGTGGAACAAAGTTTCAATCAAAATTTTCCACAAGACTGAAAGAATGTATAAAGGGTAATGAATCTACTTTTATTTAAGAAAACATCAACAGAAACCAAAAAAAAAAGAAAATGATTTTTTGTTTGTTTTTTTGTTGTTTTTTTTGTCTGTCATCTCTTTGATTGAATTTGGTGCCAATGTTTAAAGCACAGATTCAGAATTGATGTTTAAACAATGTGTTACTGAACATATGATAAATTTTGCTGGAGGAAAAATGAAATAAAAAGAAAAAATGAAAGCATTTTTAGACAGCATGTTTTAACGCTACAATATGTTGTGGTTTTTTTTAATCTGTGCAGACTGTTAAACAGTCTTCCTGAAAAGCAGTGGTCATGTGGGAGTCTGTATGAGTTCATGTCCCACATATGTAAAGAAAATACCAGAAATCTGTGGGCTCAAGCCCAGCAAGTGCTGAAATTAAAGCCACTCAGCCAAGAGCCACAAGAAAAATTTTACTCTGTAAGTTTTTAATGTGTTGTTGATTCCCTGAGTGTCAGATTCAATAAAAAGCTTTCTTTATTTTTTCCTTGATTTCATTAAGAAAAACTTTTCAAATCATTTGCCATCTCAGAACATGACGACAAAGTTCTTTCATAAGAATAAAAGATTAGTGACCTTTTGTGAGTGAAAGATTCAATTTAACGATTTCTAAGCACTCCCAAATTGGTGAAAATTTATGAATAGGTTTGGCAGGGAAAATAAAATATGTAATATCAATCAGAAAATAGTCACTCAACCATGAAATCATTTTTATTTTTCAATCATTTTTTCTCATCTTATATTCCTTAACCTAGTCTGTTTATTGTTTCAGTTTACATCATTACTCAAGCAAATTGTGCAATCGCTAGAACCAACGATATATGTAGATTTGCAGTCACAACAGCCAATGTCTACACCTCTGGATATCTTCAGTTGTTCAAGGAAACTCATGGATGTAGAGCTTGAATCTGGTAGCACACCTCAAAGTCGTACTGGCAGTTTTTACACAACGGAAGAATCTAAATCAAACTTTTGTCTGATGCAGTGTCTTGCTGTTGTTGAATCTAAGGATTACATCTTTGTTATACAACCATACTGTCCTTATATGTTAAAGGATGTCGTCACCTTCAGCCCATCCCTTTTGGCAACTAGTCATGCAAAACCATTGTTTGTTATTTACCAAATTCTCCAAGCTATGCAATCTCTCCATAACCTAGGATTGCATCTGGGAAATGCAAATATTTCAAATATCCTTCTTGATGGAAACATGTGGTTGAGAGTCAGTGTTCCAAGAAATAGCATGCTTGATTCATACCAGTTACCATCAGACTCTCAACAACAAAGACCCGAACTGCTTGACCAGAGTGGCAGTTCAGGAGCCACTGTGAAGGGAAAGCAGCTCGCAGGGTTGTCTGATCTGGCCTCTCCTGAAGTAAGTCAACGTTTCAGTTTCAGACTTTTTAATTTTTTTCTCTTGGATTTATTTCTAGGGAAATGTGTATCATGAGAAATAATTTGAAATTGAAAATCAGTCAAATTTTTATAATTATTTTTCATACTTTGTCAATTTTAATCATAAATTCATAAAGATTTTATTATTTTTGTCATATAAAGGAAAAAGGAATACTTTAGTAAATATTCGTTTTAACTCCTGAGTTTGAATACTTTTTATTTTTATTTCTGTTCTCTCTAGGTGCTAGGGAGCCCTCAGAGCGTAAACGAGAGACGATTCCAAATAGCTCATGACTTCCTTACTAAAGAGGAATACAAGAACTATGAAATTACCATGATTGACTCAGTCGTGACTGAGTGGGTTCATCATTCCATATCCAATTTCCAGTATTTAATGATTTTAAACCACCTTTCGGGGCGTCGTATGGGGGACCCAAACAACCACCCAGTGTTGCCCTGGGTCATGGATTTCTCCGCCCCTGACTCTGGTTACCGGGATCTCAGCAAATCAAAATTCAGATTGAACAAGGGAGACGGACAGCTGGATTTCACATATTCAGGAATGCAGGCCATGGATGATGGTGGTGACCATGTTCCTCATCATATCTCTGATATTTTATCTGATATTACATACTATGTTTACAAAGCCAGAAGAACTCCTAAGTCTATTCTCTGTGCTCATGTTCGTTCAAATTGGGTGCCTCACGAATACCCCCACAGCATGCAGCGGATGCAACAGTGGACGCCAGATGAATGCATTCCTGAGTTTTTTACAGACCCCAACATATTTGAATCCATCCACGACGACTTACCTGACCTAGCTATACCCCCATGGAGCAAAAACTGTGTTGATTTTGTAATATGTCATTTGGCAGCTCTTGAAAGTGATTATGTTTCATCAAACCTTCATGGCTGGATTGACTTAACATTTGGCTACAAGGTATGTAATGTTTGGAATTTGTAAGACAATAAAAATAAATCAAAATTTTTTTTTAATGTTTAGATATACGATTTTAGGGATTTAACTTGTGGATTCAATTTTGAGTAATTTTTTTTTTTTTAAGTTCTTTTCTTTTGTTTTTAAATGAAAAGATTTATAAAATGATGATATGTAGTAGTTATTTTGTGGAATTGATAAATTCTATGTCTTGAAACTTGGGTCCATTAAAATTCACAATGACCCCTAAAGTGTTGTTAGAAGTCATCCCTACAATTTGAAGATGCAAGTAAACGCCTAACATTTAATTTAAGCCTTGCAAAGTTTAATATCACGTAGACCCAAACTATGACCTGTTTCCCCTCTTGTCTTCAATGATAGCTGTCTTGAACTTTTGTTGTTGAAAATGTCCCTTTTTGCTTTATTTGTAGGACTTGAAAAACACAATTGATCAACTGAAATATGTTCTAACAAAAATTAAAGGGCAGTCACTTGAAATTTAGTTGAACCATTTTTCAATGTACAAAAGCTTCCTTTTGCTTGGTAATGAGGACATGTCTTAAGCGATTTTCTTTCACAAACACAAGCAGAAGCTCAGCAAATTTTGGGAAGAAACTAATGTTCTGCATTGATTTGATGTTTTAGAACTGGATGATATCCTACTAATAAATAATTCTGCATGTGAAATGATACTGATCACTTTATATTTTCCTAAAATTATTTTAATCTTGCCTTGTAATTTTTTATATTTATGTCTGATCTAAAATACAAATCAGCTGAGTGGCCTTGCTGCTGTGAAGGCCAAAAATGTCCACCTCCATCTGGTGGACAATCACACTCAGCTCCTGGCGCACGGCGCAGCACAGCTCTTCCAACAGCCGCACCCGCAGAGGGAGAAGCACTGGACTCCAGATGCCCATAAAATACCCAACATTGTCCGGGGTGTGGTTGCCTCTCAGGTAGAAACATTGCTCTGTTGTGTAATGTAATGTCATGCCAAGTCACGTAGTGTCATATATTAATCCATAGAAAGTGCTCTAGAGCGTTTACAATGACATAATCACCAATTGGTTGTGATTGGTGATTACGTCATTGTCAGAACACCATGCAAGGCTGCTGGTAGCAATGACCATGCAAAGCACGGGTGAACCGTTTTATAGGGATTAATTTTGATTTGGAATTTTGCCTATAGTTGAAGTTGCCAATCATTGTTTTTAATTGTGCTCTAATT
Organism: Melibe viridis; assembly: GCA_039654465.1. Lineage (NCBI taxonomy): Eukaryota > Metazoa > Mollusca > Gastropoda > Nudibranchia > Dendronotidae > Melibe > Melibe viridis. Next base: position 6,526 of record JBCIKM010179732.1, on the reverse strand, counting down.
ACTGTACATTTCAAAAGAACCAATATTAAACAAAGAAACAAGAACAAAAACAATTGTAATGTGTAATAATAATACAAATCTGTATTGTCCTTTTTTAGAGAGTTCAAAAGAAACTTTACATCTGTTGTCATTTGCAGAAACAAAAGTTTAAAAAAGCGATTTTAATACAAGGAAAGAAAAACATAGTGTGTAAAGGGATAAGAAAAAGTAATGTCTGCTAATGAAAATATCACTAAGTCTATAAAGGGATTTCAAAAATTATAAAATGACAGATCATGTGTACCAGTTGTTGGGAGAGCAGTTATTTTTCTTTTCATTTCTAGTGCTCTCTGAAAGACGTGATTATGGTTCCAGGTTAATAATAAGCTTATATAGTGCACAGTTGGGCTATAACAATTTTTTTTAAAGATTTTGATAATTTTTTTGTGATAGACATCAATCATTTTTCTTTATTTGCTTTCAGATCCTTTAAATATTGCTCCTTTTCTATCATTGGTAACTAAGGCAATCTTATTCCTCTCTTAAGCTCTCAACATTTGGGTTTCCTGATAATGATCAAGAGTCCATGTCTGGAGTTGAGAGCAAGTAAGTTTGAATAAGTTCAGTGAATAACTGGAAATACTGCCCATAATGCTACTGGTGGGAACCGAGAAAATTAATTTTAAACATCACGGTGTCTGTTTGATTGAATTCAAAAGTCTCAGAATGATGAACTGTTCAAATTAACAGTTATTCTGTTTTTTAACCCTTTTATTAAAAAAATTCAATGTTTCAAGTCTTCGTTTCATTTCAAGAACTAATTTTTTCCCTATTTGTCTAGCTCCAAATAATCCAGTCCACTTCATTCACACTACCTTTTTCTGCGCCACCACTCATACTATGACTTGTAGTGTTTGGATCCATTCAGGGATTGCTTAGAGAGCAGCTAGTAGTAGCTTATGACTACACCTCCATTGTCAGGGTATATACCCATGTCTTGAAGTCTGTCTCAGCTCTAAGGATTGTTTCATAGCTACCAGCAAGGCCTGTAACAGGACAGTGAAGCACAATGTGGTCCGTGGTTTCTGGGCCTCCTTGACAGCTTCGGCACACAGCTGTGCATTGTTGAAGTGCTTCCTTTGATTGAGATATTCTCTATCAGTTAGATGTGCGCTTTTTTGTAATAATAATAATAATTCAATTTCTATAGTGCCTTCAGCCGAAACCTCAAAGCTCTTTACAATATGCAAACATGTGCGTACACACACCCACACACATTTCACTCACATGCACACATAGCATACACACACACACACACACACACACACACACATACACACAAAGATACTCATCACATTAAAATACTATTTTACAAAATATTACACCAGTGTTGAAATTGGTGAAGCAATAACATAGGAGACATTGATATCCACAAGTAATAGCCTTGAATATTTGCTTTACATTATTCACAGGAGATATTTTTTAAAAAGGAAAGTTTTTAGATTTTTCTTAAAAGAGTCAATGGTGGGAGATAGTTTAACAGTATCAGGTAGAGAATTCCACGTTACAGGACCACATTTACTAAAAGCTCTATCTCCAAACGTTTGTAATCCAGTTTATATTTGTAATAAGATACATTTGTGTTTGGTCTCATTTGCCTCATTAGTTTAGACGGATCGGATGCATACAAAATCAATCAAGCTGCAATTTACCTTCCAAAAGCTTACAACCCTCTTGCTGATCTTGAGCGCTGTGAAAAGCTTCTCCAGTTCAATGCAAAAGCTTTGCATGTATCCAGCGTTGCGTCAGCAATTTCCGTCAAGGTAACACATGTTATGTGCTCTGTGGCTTTGCTATGCTGTCGTGTGATAATTATTTATGCTTGACAAACACAATGGTAGTGGCAAAATATTCATTGTGAAGCAGTGTTTTTCTTTGCTGAAACTGACTGTAGAAGTGTACAGTTTAAAGTTAAGGAGATTTTAAATTCCTGATACAAAGAGCTGTGAAGACTTGAGGAAAATTGCATTAAACTACCAACCTGTCAAAGACAAAATTGAAATGTTCAAGACTGTAGGTGAAAGCCTCTATGACCCTACCGTGTCATGGTACCCTAAAGTAAGCAATAAACAAATTGATAAAGCTAATGACTGTAGGATCCTTGAAAATCTGAATGTATTATAACCGAGATAAAGTTTTTGTTTTTGAATTTTTTTTCCTTGAAAAGACTCAAGATCCTGCAGCCAATGGTCAAGATAGAATCACTGAGGATATGGTCACTTTCCTGTGTTTGGTGTGTGAAATATTTTTGGATGCCAAGCTCAGAATGCAAGATACCAAACCCAGCTTACACCAGAGAATTAAGACCATTCGAAAAATTTGCTCTCCTGAGTTTTTAGAAATTCCAAGGTATTGTAGACATTCTTGTCTCAATTTTTTAATTCTATATAATACCGTAAGTAGAAGAGACTTAAGGCTTTATTGTTTTGTTATTTAAAACGTATACTCACAGGGATGCATAGGGATGCTTTTAATTTTCTCTAAAATGAGTTATGAATGAGAAAATGTTCATAGAAGGTTGATTTAGGAAGATAATTATTTCATGTTTCATATCAGTTTTGCCTGCCACATTTCTTTTTATATAAAATTGTTTTTTGGGGGTTTTTTTTGTTGTTATTTTGAAATGATTACAAGACATTTTTATTGTTTTATTCTCTTTTCAAACAGGCCCCTGAGGAAATTTGTTAGTGACATGTTTGCCTGTCTTGAAATAGGCCCCAACAAAGTATTTACATTTCGAAGCATCTTCCCAGATGGGGGTCCCATGCCAACACCAAGTTTTCTGCTTCAAACCTACTGCGATTTCATTCCATTCCCTCAGTATTTCACTGATCTCTTTGCCTGCCTGAGCAGTATAGAAGGGAAATCACTGGAAATTCAAAATTTAAATCTGAGTCGTTTTCCTGTGGTGGAAAAAGTCAACAAGACTAAAGAACTGGAAAGGGAGAAGGTGAGGGCAAAACCTTTTTTTAGAACTATTTGATTTCAGGTTATGAATATAGTATCAATGTGTTTATTCTAGAATCATATTTTTCCATCTAGTTTATTTTGAGTTAACTATGTTCTCTTTTTTATAGCAATCCATTTCATGAAGACAATAAAACGTCAATTGTTGAAGGTTGTCTGATTTTGTACTATTTGTGAAGAATCAATGTGAAGTTCTCAATGCTATGAAGTAATATCTCATTTTATTTTCTTAATTTATTTGCCTTTCTCTGTGGCTTTGTCTTGTCCTTGTTTTGACACTATCACTATTTATCGCTTCTTCTTTGATACAAGGAAGCTGTAGAGGTCTTCTGAGTGCCTTAACATGGAGGCGGTCCATTCATTGACTTTGTTCTCTTGTCCGCTTTCCCGCTAGGTGCCTTTCCTGGAGTCCTTTCTGTGGCAGCACCAGGGCTACCTCGGGGTGGAGGGGATGGGCCTGGTTCTGCCGTACATCAAGAACATGCTCCAGAACCAGTACACAATGGTGCAAGCGGCCTGGTCTCTCTTTGGTGTGGCTGCTCGGGAGTTGGGCCAGACCGACTCAAACAAACAGCTCCTTCCAGAACTGACACCGTTATATTCTGGTGAAAACACCACAGCAAAGCATATCAAATTGTATCATAGGTAAACTTTAAATATTGTGGCTACCTTCTTTTAATGTTGTGTCAGTCACAGAAAGGGCTTTCAGAAGCGCCTTTGAGATATCATTAATTCTCAAAGATTGGCTGCTGAAAAAAATTGTCCCTATTTTTTTCCCCTAGTTTTCTTTAGTACAGAAGAAAATTGATATGTGGCTAAGTTTATACTCGTTTTTGTAAGTTTGAAAGGTGACTGCTAGGATGTTATTTATTGGTTTATTTTTTTTTACTGACTTCAGATTATGACAATAATAGTGATGTAAACTAATTTTGTGCATTCTACCTTCAAGACGGTGCCTCTGGGTGAATAGATATTAAAGGTAGATTTTTGTCTCTTTGTTTTTTTATCCATTCAAGTATGTAATTCAAAATTATTTGTTTATTTTTGTTTTTTTAATATTTTGTTTGTTTAATTGACAAAATGATATAACCAGTGCGTGAAAAAAACAAAAAAAAGCCCAAAACCAGAGCATTGAACAAATGTTATTATTATTATTAATGTAGATAAATAAAACTCAGCATAATCAATGGTCAACATCTTAATTTTACTTATGCAAAGTTTCAATGCACTGCAAAAATAGACAATATGACCATTTTATCAAGACTACCTGAAAATGTCCGTATCATAGTCTTCAAAATCACTTCATGTTTACATGACCAACGTTGTAATCTGGTGGATTCAGATTAGTTGTATTGAACATTATGGCACCAAAATAAACTCATCATTAACTGGAGGACAAGTACTCCTGGATCAAGATTGTAATAAGAGTAGACTTGTGGGAAATTTGGATGTTTTTTTCACATGAGATAGTTTCCTTTATCCAACTTTGAGTTTTCCGTTTTATGACTTTCTCTTTCTTTATCTTTACCTTTAGTACCTTTCGGTGTAAGGTTCTGTTTTGTGACTAATTTGAAATTCCGAACCAATTCGCTAATTCTTGCTTTAAGGCGTCATAACAAAAAAATACAATAGATACAGATAAAAAATTTTAACACAGTAAACAAAATTACAAAAAAACAATATGTTGACAAATTTTCAGACTAAAACCAACAAAATGGCTTCAGCAAAGCTTTGTGCTAAATGCTCTCTTCATAGTTGTGCCGTGAAGTCTAGCTTGTTGGCATTTTCGGGTAGTCTTGATAAAACAGTCATATCCAACTAGTCTATTAGTGCAGTACATTGAAACTTTGCATATGTTAAATGAAGATGTTAATCATTGCTTATGCTGAATTGTGTTGAACAATGTTGATTATAAAACAGTTTTTGATTGCTCTGGTTCTGGGCCTTTTTATTCATGCATTCTATATTATTTGAAGCTTGGACACTTAGAGGTTTGAGAAAAGAGCAAAGATTATTGTGGATCATCCAAGCATTTCACGGAAATGAAATTTTGTCATTGTTTTTGTTTTCAGGTCGTTTCTGATGCAGCTGATTATTCGCTTGGGCCTGAAAACATTTTTGGTCAATTTTTCAACCCTTCTGGTAGAAGCAGTGGCAGGCTACAAGGACTTCCCTCTCTCCAGCAAGTTCTACCCAGAGGAGCTCCTGGAAGACCTCGGCCAGGAAGACTTTCTCCAGTCCACCAGCACCGACTCTGTCCGCATGGCCTGGCCTGAGGAAAATTTCCCTCATGCCGAACACGAGGACATAGACACTTTGGATGGTCGGGATGGAAATGTAGATTCTAGCAGAGACAACGAGAGTGATGAAAACAGTGAAGAGATAGATGAGACAATTATTGATCGCATGTCTCTAAATGGAGAGCATGTTCCACTAGAATTTGAGGAGGTGGATTTTGCCAGAGATCAGTCATGCGGTAGTTTTGGGGAAACAGATTCACTCAGTAGTATGGATGACCACACTGAGTACAAGTTCCAGCAGCAAAGATATTTGGCCATACGAGAGGAGGAGGAAGGAATGGAAGCTAAGTATGGAAGTGCAGACGAGCACAGCATTCATAGTATTTCATTGCTGATTTCATCAGAGGACAGAGAAAATGATGTTGCTGAGGGGTCAGGATGTAGTTCATCCTTGAATTTACCTTCTACTGAAACTTTCTCAGAGTCCTCTAGAACAGGCTCCCTCTCTGCAGAGGCAGATAAATCCAGTGATAGGAGTAACCATAGATTTGGGGATCAAGGAAAAGGCCTTCACATCAATCCTTTGCTTGATGATACAGAATTAGTTGATGACGAAGATTCTTTAGATGAGATGGATTCTTCCAATCTGTCGCAACAACGAAAAGAAAAATCTGACATGGTGCGGAGTGAGACTGAAGACTTGATGATGAACTTGTCGGCAGACAACCCAGGGGGAGCCATTAACATAAGGGACATTGCTGCTGACTCAGTCAAGTGGTTGACCCACAAATTGGGTCCTGTTGTCGCCACCCAGTATTTGTCCAGGAATCTGGTTCGCATGTTGGCCCTATGCTACCTAGGATCGGACCAGCTACAACTTCTTGAAAATTCAGGTAAATAGCAGCTGTATAATGGCGAGAATTATTTGTTTTATTTTAATAAGCAGTGTCCAAATTTTGTTTGACAACTGATTGCAGCTGTTTTATCATGATTTATGCCACGTTTCCCCGCTGCAGTGTGGATTATCGTAGGATCTGTCAATGAATATATTAACAGTTGATTGACAGACATGCTCTAGCTGTCTGCTGTATACTGGGTTATTAATTGTTATGTTTATACATATGTGATTACTTTCTTGTTCACAAAATGCTGGTCTGTCCACTGAGGAATTAAGGTTGAAGGCGTCCTTGGTACCTCTTCTAATCTGTTTCTTTTCTTTCACTGAAGCTTTTTGTCTTACTTTTTCCCCTACTCTTTTCTGTCCTGAGTCCAGTTTTTGT
>JBCIKM010179621.1:0-13071 GCA_039654465.1 Melibe viridis | reverse complement strand
AGAGATAATTGACAGGTAAAACAATATTTATACCCAACTGGCTCAGTCAAGTAGACGAAAAACAAGCATTTTCATTGACTGCGGCAAGTGGAAGAAAAACCAAACATTTTCATTGGCTGAGGTGTTGTACAAATAATGACAACTCATTGATTTAAAAACATCGCTTTCTTCTATTGGATAATAAGAACTAGGCTGATTGCATTAGTAGAAGTTACACTTTGTTTTTGTGTTTGTTGTCTTGGTTGTTGGCAATTTAGTTTTTGATATACTTATTTAATTTATACCATTTAAGAGGGGGGGGGGGGGTTGTTATAATAGCACTTGGTGTTACATTTTTTCGGTAGAGGTGGTAGTTTTTTGTGGTTTCTTTCTCCATGGTGTTCTGTTTTTGTAATCTGAGTAAATGTGGAGTTTGGTTGATTTGCTTACTTGTGGACAGTTGCCCATTTCAAGTAAACTAACAATATTGCGTATTTGGCAATATGATTATTAAATCGACCCTTTATGTTTCGGACCAAAAGAACTTGTGGCGATAGTGCAACTAACCAGATCACCCTGTATTACTAAAAAAAAACAAAGACTAACATAGAAACTAACAGCACCAGATATTATTATTTTATAATAAGCTGTCATTAATGGGACTATAGTGACCGCGTGAAAAGGTCTCGCTCAGAGGGGTAGGGGGATATGGACAAGTCTTCGACTTTTGTGGAAAATAGGACTCCAATAATGGATAACAGCAAATACAAAGGAGCGAACTCTGTGGCGGCGTTGTCCCCTTGTGCCTGGTTTGGGGGTCTGCGGCAGCCCCTCCTCTTGTGGAGTGACACATTACTTAATGTCTTATTGCTCAAGGGGTCCAGGGATAGAGGGACAGCCTCGTCATTGTGTGGGCTCCAATAGGATGCATCATGAAATATTATATAGCCTTATTCACCTACTTATGCATGTCTATGTTATCCAGAGATTTATATAAGTTTTAGCTATTTTGTGCGTTAAGGGGGTTACCATATTATGAAATATACAGCAGGAGACAGCTGCCTTGATATTACCATTACTTCTTATTTCCAATAGAGTCAGTACTAATACTAACAAAATGCCACATAGAGAAAGACCACAGGCACCCCTTTGGACTCCAGGTTCAATAAATTGTTTGATACCGAGGGAGCAAGGGCAATAGAACTAACAATAACACAATTCTGTACAGCTTAAGCAAAATCCAAAATAACCTGAAGAGTTTAAACAAATTGTAATAAATTAAACCCAACAATAAGCACAACAAGACAATCCTAACAAGGTAACGATCAATAACATTTTTTTTTTCTGAACTAACAACACGTGGTTTTATTACTAAATCAACAAGGGTCATTAAAGTTAGGAATGGTCCGGGGACAAAAAAAAAACAAACTTCCCACTAATCGCCTTTGGATTTGGAGGATAATGACTGGGTGCATGTCTGTCACCCATCAATCGGTTCAAATTCTTCTCTTTTTAATAAAACTGATATGAATAAAGTAAGTTGAACCTGTAATATATTGTTGGCTACTCTATCACTACCTCAGTTCCGTTTTTTTTTTTTCTCTACCAACCCAAGGGAAACACAAGAAAGTAAAACAAAACAAAAACTCCGACCTTGTCTTTTTTTGGGTGAACAATGTTCGTTTTTTATTTTAAAACGTCAGAAGCAAAATAAAAATGAAAAAAAAACATTCTCACACAACTCATTCCTTACATAATTTTTTTTAAAATTTTTTATTTTTTATTTTTGTTATTTTAGACCAGTCACACTCTCACACAAGCGCGAGTTTTGAAATATTTTAAAAGAGAGTATGTATTCAATGACAATATTTTTCTTCTTAAAGAAACAAAACAAAACAAAAAACAACGTCATCATTATCATCATCATCATCGTCGTCGTCATCATACCATTAATATAATCAATAGAAAAAATGCATAAAATTAAAAAAAAACAAAAAAAAACAAATCAAAATAAAATTTAAAAAAAACAAGAAAAACCCAGAAAAAAATCTCAGAAAAAGAAAAAATGCAAGAATCATTGTTATCATAAACGTCATCGTTATCAACAACAATAATACTACAATGGTATTCACTTTTCAAAGACACCATTATCGCTAACATTAATGTCTGTCAAAGAAACATTACATAACATTGTTTCATTCTTAGTGACAGGCGAAATGTTCTTATACACACACAAGAATACAAAATATACCCCAACACACATATGTAAAATGATTAAGAAACACATCCAGCAATTTTTAAGTATTTTCCCAAGTCTAAAACCACAATCCCCACCATCTCTAAAAAAACCCTCTTGTAACCATTATTAGTATTCGTAAGACGAGTAAAATGCGCAAATTACTCTTATAAGCTGAGGTATATCCTAGTATTATGTTCTGCTCTTAAAAAGCAGAAAAATAACATTCACAAAAACTTCCAATTTTGCTCGTACTAAGAGACACGAGTGAGAAAACATAACAGACAAGACAACATAAAGTTTACCAATCTCAGTCATAGCGAGTGTTTTATGCATCCCGTCCCCCTCCATTTGAAATGGTTTAACGAATAAACCAGACCTATATACCGAAAATGTTTGAGTCTTCTCAACCAAAAGCCGACTACCCGCGTGTCAAACGAGTTATTATTCTGGCTACTCTTTAATCATTCAGACTGAAGTGAAAAGGGTTGAAAATAGACAATAGTCTACTCTTCATAAGCACGAAATAAATCACGTATAAGCCACACGCAGAGCTGGTGATGCTCTGTAAGATTCTTGGGTTATGTTTACAACTTCTGTTATTGTCATTGATACAATTTTCAATCTCAGGGTAAAGAGAAGCTGGAAACCCAAAACTATCAAAATATTTAACCCCACTGAAATAAACACTAACCCAGTGTTTCCCGGGACCTGTGCTGCAGTTGGTATTGATAATAAACGCCCTTGGTCGATGAGGATCGATATTTACTGGAAGTCTGTCTTTGGCGTAGACAACCCTAAATATTCTTCTCCCACGCGTGTCATCATATAAAATCTTCACGATGTCGAGATTGTTCATGATGAAAAATCTGTTAGTACCTGGCGGGCCCGGTCGATTTCGATTACGCTGTCTAGTTCACTGTAACAAAACACTATGACAGGTTCACTCAGGGGGGCAGAGAATTTAAGCTCCAGGCACAGCGACTCGCTCTTGACCAGTTCGAACTGGTTTCCATCCAAAAGAGACAGAGACAAGTCAAACCCGAAGAGAGTAAACCCTTTAGCGTAGGCATCGTAATCGAGCGCGTTGCCCGTGTCCTCGTTCACCAGACCGGCAGCTAGCATGAGACTGTGAAAGGCTCGCACGTACTGTTTACTAGTAAAACTAGGGGTCAGTGCTTTGGAGGGGATTTGCTTTCCGTTCATGTATAGAGCTAGATAGGACAGATCGAAATGTTGGAAATGGAAAGGATTCTTGTCGTAGCTACCGTTGAAAGCAGAGCTCTCCACAAGACCCAAAATCAGTTTTGTCGGGGTTTGGGACAAAAACAAGTTGTCTTGCACCGCGCTCAAATTGCCTTTTGGAATAGCAAAGGTTTTATGCACCACCCGCTTCATCGGATACTTGCAGCTGGAGATGAGAAGCGCCTTCTCGTGGGAGAAGGCCACGGCAGGATTCAGCTTGATTTTTCTAACGTACAAGGACGCATAAGTGATCACGCTTTTGAACCCTTCCGTTTCAGCCATGAGAATAAAAGCATCTTTGGATGGAATCAGTCTTAATTTCACGTCCACGCTGTTAATTAAGTATCGCTCCTGGTGCATGAAATCCAAGTGCAGTTTTCCCATCATGTCCACTGTTTTGCTGTCTTCCTTTTTTTTAAACCCCGCATTATCGTCCCCTTTCATTTCCAACTCCCTGGGTGTGTCGGCATAAAAAAATTCTGAGGTCAGATGACTCTTTTTTGCCCCTCGGTGGTAGTTTAGCAATGCTTCTATAAAACTCCGGAACGGGTACACATTCTCGCTGGGTGTGACCAGAACATCATTCAACATCATATCCACTTGTGAAAACAATGCCTGTAATCAAGTGTTGACAGGCACTACATTGGAGTCGGCATCTAAATCGGTCCCATCTGGTTTTACGACTTTAGCCCGAACGTGTAAGAAAGTATTATGCAAATCCAAATAATGAGAGGTCCTTCCACTTATTGCTCTCTGACGAATAAGGGTGAAGTAGAGCCATTTTGAAATATCAAAAAATATCACGACTGGTAGTTGTTCTTCGCTTCTTCGGTGCCTTTTGGGATGCCACACCAGCTCTCTGTCGTTTTATACGCTTTCTCACACGACCAGGCGGTGGTGGGGGTGGTGTGACGCCCATTAAGCCACTTACGGCTTTATTGAGTAGTCGATTCCCGCTCTCTCTCACACGACGACGAACTGTGGTTTTGATATTTTGACCTGAAATAATGTCAGAGGCGACTTGCGCGCCTGTTTTGACACCTTCTCATAGTAAAGTTTTTGCGCCTGATTTCAAAATTGGAAAAAGTGTTCTCGCAACTCTGCCGAATATACTTCCTAACCCTCTACCCCTCTGGTGGTTCCCTCCAACAAACACTGGTAATCCGTTTCCAGCTTGTAAACGATAATAATCATCGTACTGTTTCTGACTAGGTCTAACCTCAACCCCTTTCTCATGACTGTTTACAATCCGTCGAATCTCTTTTTACGAAAATGGAGTGTCACAATGGACTTCCCAGAGTCGAATGATAAAGATTTTCCCTTATCGTTGGTTAAAAGGATTTCTACGGTGTCGAAACGAAAGATTCTGAGAGGGATGTAATTCGGTTTTTCGAAAATATGATGAACTATATCACTCGTTTTATTTCCCGATGGAACACATCTTAACAAAGGCACGCAACTATCGCCAACAACTCTAGGTTGCACAAGATCGCAATAAACGTAGACTGCCTCAGAACTGGTATTTAGTTCAACAGGTCCAGTACTGCTATTTGCAGTATGACCAAGAATGAACTGTCGGTCAAATTTCAAAAGTCTTGTTAAAGCTGCGTTGAGGCAAACCAAACCATGTGCTTTATAGACGCGTATGGTTACTTTCCGTGTTACAGTGTTAAAGTAAATTTTTATCTGACCGATATGTTTCTTGTTCATTTTACTTTGCATTTTTTTATGCCATAACACTCACCAGTTGCGTTACCAATTCATACAGACCTGACGGTATTGACACTGTCTGTGGTTCCTGAGCACTGTTAACGCGAAAAGTAAAAGACATTTCATTTTCAATAATATTTGAATATGTACTGCTAAATAATATCTCTGACAACCCAACCTCGTAGTCATCGCTGAACTCGAGCGCTTTAGGTGATTTGGTAAAAAAAAAAATGACCCGGCTTGTTATTGGGAAAGAAAGTTGTGCTACTATTCGAGGGTAAGACTAAATAAGACATTACGAAGGTCTTTTATTCAACGTTGGATTAGGAAGTATATAACCTAAACAGCTGCTAAGGAGAGCCACCCACAGTCTGTCTGTCTCTTTGTCACGCGTGAGATTATATAAGGCTACTGAGACTACAACGAATACGATTATCATCTGACAAAAGAAAACAGTTTCACCACGAGGAACTAATTGACCAAACACTGACCAATGAGACGAATCCCTATCAGCGCTCCTTCTTTTCTCTTTCACTCCCTCAGGCTCTTCCATAGATAAATTAAAAAAAAAAAAACCAATTAAAAAACAAAACAAAAAAAAACAAATAACAAATAAACAAAAAAAATACTGGGTTTAAACAGAAAGATATGACCTGGGTATCCAGGAATTAAAAGATGAATCGTATCCAAACCACTTTACAAAAATCTCTTTCCCCTTCTTTCGTTCTTTCAAAACAGCCTCTATTCTGTATATTTCTTTCGCTCCCACTTTTTGAAGTTCTTGCTGGTAGATGGTCCCGTGTAGGTGTTTGTTCCGATTGTGGGTGATTTCGTAAGTTAGAGGTGTCGTGAAACAAGATTTGCTGACTGTAAACAGCTCCTCTGTCCAAGACGGAAGATATGACTTTTTGAACGCTCTTCGTGCTTTACTTATACGGACTCTGTCACCGACAAAAGGCTTGGGTTTATCCATTTTTTTAGGAACGTCCTGACTATACAATGTGTGTCAAACTTCGTGTTGATTTTGTTTATTTACGTCCACGGGGCGTCTCTTGATACTCCGATGATAAGAATGATTGTAGCTTTTCAAAACTTTAGGTAACACTTCCAAATACCGGAACGAATTTTGATGGATAAATACTCACCAAAGCTTACTCTTCAATGTCCTATTCAGTCTTTCCACCACGGCACATTTGATGTCTTCGTTCTCGGAAGTGAAGAAATGAATCTTGTTTTCTTTTAAAAAGCTTTGCACTTTTTATTCGAGAACTCGGAGCCCTTTTCATTTTCTATTGATTTCGCTTTTCTTTTGAATTTAAGAATGACTTTAAATGCTTTTACCAAGGTGTCCCCTGTTTTATTTTTCAAGGGTACAGCCCACGCAAACTTGCTTAAGATATCAATAAAACAAGAGTGGAGGCTGCTGGAAGCTAGGTCGTCAAAGAGAATAAAATACCGTGGTAGGAAGTTCACATACTCCTACCACGGTATTTTATTCCCTTAAGATATCAATGCAAGTTAAAATAAACCTGAAATTGTCATTCTGATTCTTTAAATGCTGAAAATGATAAGATCGACTTGCCACTGGTGGTCGATACCCCCCGACAATGATCCGTTTGCGTGGAAATTTGTAACGGACCGGTTTATGTAGGGTGTATGCGTCTTGATGGGCAAGCCAAGAACTGACAGTCAATCGTTTTAGTTTTGTCGCTGATCTTAATGGATTTAAACCGCCATAAGACCCCGGTTGATTCGCTGTGAAATAGCGTCTGCTTAGTATTTTCTCTCCTTTCATTAGAACGAAACCCAAGTGGGTGTTTCCGCGTGTGCTTTACGAGAGAGAGTTGTTGCACGCTCCTTAATCGGGGTCTGTCTAATGAAACTCCATCTGTCAGGGTGACCTACCAAATCACGTGGCACATTCGAGTCGCGTAAAGCGCCTGCAAACACACTCCACCCTTCCGGATTGACAGATTTTCGCTCACGTAGGGTGTCATTCACAAGATCGAGAACATTCAAATTTGGAACAACACCACCTCGCTATTTAATCTCCCCTCTCTGGTTCCATTCGAGATCCGAGTGTATTTTTAGAAAGTTGATTAATCTCTCTGCCTTTTATCTTATGGAAGCAGGTACACTCTCCACGATATATTTTGTTAAGTGGTCTGTTTCTTCCGACTCGTATGGTCTTATGGGTTTGACAGACACCGACTGCGGCCGCGTGGTTTCCTCTTTTCTTTTCACAAATTTCCACAGGACTTGCTGATAGAGCTCAGCTTTTTGTCTGGTATTGATATTATGTCTAGACAAAATGTCTTTCATATCCTGATCGAGATCCCATAATTTATCCTTGCTAATCTCTGTGATGGGGGATTGTTTTCGGGCTTGAACAGAGTCTAAAACCCGTTGATCGACAAGCACCATTTTCTTCGCGTGTTCCATCTCAAAATGACAAAAACGAGTAGCTACAAATTGATAAAAACTCTATCCTACGATGTTAAATTAAAAAAAAGTTCATTAACCAGACCGCTGATAACTCCCAGCATGGGAGGTAGAACACTGAACAGATTCCCGCCTTTCTGTAATAATTTTTTCTTCTGCTTGATTGACACACCTTTTTTTGCTAAGACTCTCAACAGTTTTTTATATCTGGACAGGCGTTTCTTTTGAAGTGAGCTGAGTGGTACATTCCCATGTAATATATTCATCGCGTACTCGCACATGCTATTGACCAAGTCTGGTGAGGCCCCTCTCAAAATGGACTTTGCTACACTGGGTTTGGTCTCTCCGAGTAGTTTTAACATGGAGGCATTACGTTTGATTCTCGCCGACATTACTTTTGGGTGTAAACAGTTTCTCTATCGATATCAAACACGTCTGTTCTCAGACGAAGATGATCCGGGTTGCCCTTTCGAAGGTCGATTACCAAATAACCGTGGGGTCTCTCTGTAGCATCTTTAAAAGCTTCTTGCAGAAACTTGGTTTTACCAGGATAAAGTTGTTTTAAAAGCGAAGCATCAGGTGGGTTTTTTAACACAACGAGGTAATGCGTGTTCAAACTGATTGTGCGGTGCTCTGTAATTTTTTTAAAACAAATTTTGTACAAAATTAAAAAACCGAGATGCTGTTGTGGTGCGATTTTTTGGTAAACAATTTTGTCACACTCTCGTCCGTTTCCCCCATTAGATCGTTGATTATGACCAAGCGGTGGTCTTCCCCGTCCCAAAACGAAGCTTTAGGTAAACCTTCGATGAATGTAACTCCTTCTAACGTATTGAAGCTTTTTTGCCATTCTCTGTAACACCCAAATAATTTCCCAATGTTGTGGTATCATCATCTGATCTAAGTGTTTTAGGAATTGCATCACCCACACTGTTTTTCCACTCCCAGAGGGTCCAGCTATGAGACATGTAATGGGTCCATATTGATTATATCAGGAGAGTTTCTTTACTGATACCGTCTGCACTCACCCTCCTTTTTATATAAAAATATGATAAACTTGCTCTCTTTTGTGTGTATGAATACACGTTCGTGTCAAATACGCGAAAACCACGATTTTCTCCACCCCCGCTCTTTCTAGTTTCCAATACTTTCATGTACTTATCTTTCGTTAGCTCATTGAACCGTTTCGATAATCCTTTACAGCTTGTTTTATATTTTCCCTCCCCAAAACAAAAATGTCTTTGAACACAGCGCTATCCCTCCATCTCCCTCGTACTCGAGTTTCAATAACCCAGGCGTTCGTCTTTCGTACTTTTTTTGCAAGTCGCAACAAGCATATGGTGTGAAAAGATCCTTTTTCTCAGCAAACTCTTGGCGGTGTCCTTGACACGTTATACTGGGAAACCAAGTGTTATACTCCTGATAAAATTGTTCCTTTAAGTGTGTTTTTACGAGTTTTCTAATATCGCAGCTGCTAAAGGAGGCGTAAAAAGAATCGGTATCGCACTCGAACAATTGGTAGTCTAGTCGAGGAATAAACGGATCAATGAAATCATAGTAAAATTCCAACATGCGGAGCTTGGCATAAGCGTAGACACTCGACCCTATTTGCCTATATATATATTTGTATAGGTAAAGTCCAGACAACAGTGCGTTTTGTAGACTCTATCTCATGCAGAGTGTCTGTCAACGGAGTCATCTTTCTGAATTGTAGACGATCTTTTTAGTATAAGTCACATTCGTGTGTTTATCTAAGGCTTATAGAGTTTTACCATAAGCCGAATTTCCCATCAATTTCATCGTTTCTGCCAGTATGCTATTCTTGGGCTCTTTATCTCCTTCACGTCTAGCATAAGACACTTTTCTAACAAAATTAGAGAAGCAAACTTTCGGTTCATATTCAATAACTTCTTGGATATCGTCAACGATAAGACCATGTTTTAGATACCATCTCAAAAGAGGCGTGCTTAACACAATTCCTTCCGCATGATAACTGCTGATTAAAGTTCGCCGTGGCTGTGACAACAACTTATTTTCAATGGCGTACTGTAACATTGTATCACCGATATCTTCTCTCGAAACGAGTGTGTTTTTAAATATTTGCGGCATATCTGCAAAGTAAAGGTATAGATCAGGTGGAACTCTAATACTGCATTGAACAAAGCCAAACAGCGTGCTTTTAAATAGTATCTTTGGTAATTTTGTGCCCTTGTCTGAAAGGGCTTGGGCGAGGGGGACACCTTTTCTTTAGAAAAGCGGATATTCTAGGATATTTCATCTTTGTCCATTCACATTCATAAATTTCAACTAAAGTCACCCCAAGTACGCCCCTCAAATAAGTGTTTTTTTCGGCTGTTTTCTTCCACCTTTCATCAAACCCCTCGTCGTCATACCCTCCTCTTTCCACACTTTTTGACAGTGCTCATAGTCTTCAGGGGAAATATCTGAATTTTTCAAATTGCTGTTAAATGCTGACATGGGAGGGAGGGATATCTCATTCAATTTATTTAAATTGTCGAAGTATTCGTAAGGAAAAAATCCTTTTTGTTTGTTTACGTTGTAGGCCTGAAGATAGTTGAATTAACTGAAACCCGGAGCCAAATAATTGCTGATGCCAGAAACTTCAGCTTATCGTTGGTTATTGAGAGGAAATTATTATTCTTTTTTACAACTCTAAAGTCTTCAGAGCCCATAAGTCTCTTTACCAGATATGACTTTAGAACATTTAGATCGTAAATTTTTTAGTTGAAGCCAATTACTATCATTTGATGCAGGGATTTGTCTAATATCGATTGAAGGTATTCGTTTTCACCAATATGTTCGTAGGCTTTTCGAAAGACGGTCTGGCTAAGAATGGAAAACGCGTGGTCACTGATCTCCTCTAAATAGTCTATCATACAGTTAACTAGATTTTGAGGATCCCCTTCCAATACATAGCACTTGGGTTCCTCGTAGCCCGGAACGTTCGACGCGACGGCTATGGACATGGGTAAGTGTTTAGTGGTGTACTCTGTACAACTCGCGTCAGCTTTTGGTTGGGGAAGACTGTCTTTTTCTCAGTAGGACTCAATGTTGAATGTACATCTGAATGGATACACGAAGTCCCTGTCTACTTTAATTACTGCCTCGATCAATTTTTCTAACTCTGTTGGAACAAGATGGAAGACCCCTCCAGGATAAGTTTGTTGTGTTTCCTCCCCTTTACACACCCTTTCGTGACGTAACAAATTAATGTGTCTGGAGAAAAGCTTGTGGCATTTTGAACAACCAAAGATTTTGATAGCTTTATCAAGGTCTTTTATATAGCAAACATGATTATCCACAAGTAATACAAACATGGTTTTAGGATAAGCATGCAAGCTTCTTCTAATGATGATTTACCTCGGTGGAGCAAGTTCAATATCGTAAGTATACACAACAACATTTGTACTAAACAATTGTTCTAATGTGTCTAGTTCACCCAAGGTCACCCCAGAAAACTTTTCATTACAAGATGAATAAATGCTGAACAATTGTTGAGTACGTTCCCTCAAGTCATGAACACTGTCCTTCGGATAGGGCTAAGCATCTAAAAAAACACAGATTATCCTCATACAAAATAGGACAATGTTCACGGTTGTATTGTAAGGTGTGGATAAATTTGTTCTTTTTAATTGTGTTTGGAAGTTCAATATTACAGCTGCCAATAGGAAACTCCTTCATCTTATTTACGTAAAAAGTAGTTGAAAGTATAGACTGAACTCTCCATTTTAAGTTTGGTTTGTTTTCATGAGCAAATTGTAAGTGATCTTTATTGAGGAATGTGTCCAGAAACTCCTTAAAATCTTCCCAATGAATAATACTTTTAGGGATATTATTTGACGCATGAAAGAAACAATAATCATAGTCTTCCTTATGTTTTAAAAGAAAAGAGTGGCTATAGTTTATCTTGAACCTGACGTTTTGTCTGGTAAATATTTCTTTCAATTGATCTTGTAGATAGGGCGAACTCCATTGTATGTTGTAAAACGATTGAAAACATCCTTCTTGATAGTGTGTTTTGACGGAATCAGTGTGTTCTCCAATTAAGTTGGCAATGGTTTGATTCTCCTCATTGTCTTCAAGATAAGATATTGACAATAACTCAGATGGTTGTTGTATTTGCTGCTGTTGTCTTTGTTTTTTAAGTTGTCGCTTTTTGTGTTGTTTTTGTTGTTTTTCTATCCGTTTCTGGTTTATTAATCGTCAATTTACTATCCGCAATTGTTTTTGATATTTTCTTAATTGTTTTTCTTCCGGTGAACAATTTACATTTTTTCTATGTCTGCTTAAATTATCTTTCCTACCAAATTTTTTGTAACAAATTGAACACGTATTGAAAAGTCTTTTGGTGGATATTTTCATGACAAGCCAAACAATACTTTGACTGAAAAGTAGCACCGCAAGTCGTGCATTTTTACATGATTATTTACTTTCTATTACACGATGCTAAAAAATAAATATAATATTAGATGTTTTATATAACTTATCTCTTTTAATTTCGCTCTTGATTCTGTTGACGAACTAGTGAACGATGACGTATCGGTGTCGGTGTGTTGTGGTGATAGAAGTCTTTCACAATCTTGGCTACTTCAGATTCTTACAGGAGGACAGAGTGATCCAATCGGGGTTGTTCTGATTGTTTGGAGGATGAGGGAGGATAGAGAGAACATTTCCTTAGGTTATTTATACAAAATGAGGAGTGGTAAATTCACGAAGAATTAACAATTAAATAAAGTACTATTATTAAAACATATCAAAGAAAACAATAAAAATAAAAGGTAAAATAAACAACAAAAAAAACAAAACAAATATATAATCAAATAAATCAATAGATAAATGAATTAATACAAAATAGATAAATAGATAAATAAATATATATATATATATATATAAATAAATAAGTTAAACAAATCAATGTAAAAAAAAAATATCCGACGAGAGTTATTCTATTTTTTGCAATGAAGATATTATACAGGATACATAGACAGAGTCATTTTATTGAGAGAGAGAGAGAGAGAGAGAGATGATACAATTTAGAGCGAATCAAATTTGCAACTTCCAAGTTAGGCAGTGCTGTGGAAGGGGTTGTCAGTTGTCCGGTGTAGTGGACGATACGTGTTCGTCCTGGCTGGAGGTGAAAGTGAACAAGTCCGCTCGGTCTCTTCCAAGCTCTGTACCTAGCAGATGCCGTAGAATTATGGGTTTAATTTTTTCGAGGAGTTGCTCTTTGTTTATCAAATCGAAGGCTTCGTTGTAATTTAAGAGGATTTTATCCTCTTTCGGTATCAAGAGACAGTTATGTGCAAGCTGATTGTTCTCATGTCTTTGGCACCCGTCACACTTCTTCTTTTTCTTCAATTCTGTCGACTGACTCAGTGGAACTGAGTATTACTGTCGATGCGGGCATAATTTAGACACACCAAGAGCAAGTTTTGTCT
>JBCIKM010179510.1:0-13073 GCA_039654465.1 Melibe viridis | reverse complement strand
CACACACACACACACACACACACACACACACACACACACACACACACACACACACACACACACACACAAAGACACTCCTTGCAAACTTATACGTTTGTACACACATTTACGTTTCTAAAAGTCTTCCAATCGACAGCTTGCATGCAGATGATGTCAAGTAACACCAGATTTCGAGAATAAAAAGGAATATTCCAATTGAAGAAATCCACCCTGGAACTCAGGTGTCCGGCGCTCGGTCGATTTGCTACCCAATACCTACAATACCACTGTAGCCTTCTTTTTTATGCGTGTGGAAGAGATCCATTATGTCTGGTGGGAAACAGCTGTTACCCAAAGGCTTAACTTGCGCTGGATGAGGCTGTGAAAGTCGTGCTCCCTGAATTTTGCCTACGTCAACGTAAGACGAGAAAAGCTTCTTCTTCTTCTTCTTCTTCTTCTTCTTATTGTTATTATTATGCTCCCTGTTCTCCTATTAGGACTGTGTTCAAGATACGGTTTTATTATAGTCCGTTCCACCGGAAAGAAAACATTTTTTTTTTTAATCTTTCGTGTCCGCTGTCCGTCATCATATTATTACAGAATTACAGTAAAATATCCCTTGCATAGACCACAGTGTCACCAAGCGAAGACACCTGAGGTCTCACCTGTGAACGTTTGGGGAAGGGTGGGGAGGGGAGGTGTCCGCTGTCCGTCATCGTATCATTACAGAATTACATTATAATATTCCTTGCAAAGACCAGTGTTACCAAGCCAAGGCATTTGAGGTCTCACATGTGAACGTTGAAAAAAAGGGGGGGGGGGGGGGGAGGGGGGATGACGGAATCTATTTTACAGTCTGCATATCCCTATCATAATGATATTTAACATTTTAGGAGTTACTCAGAACACCCGTTTCGCCGTCTGGAAAAAAGTTGCTCAGGTTGAGATGGATGAAGAAATGTGTTCTTAGAATGGTGGATCCTGATACAGGGTTGTTGACTTATTGATAGTTAACGACCTTGTTCTGTCATGGGCAATTCTTCCAGTAGACCGTCATGGGCAATTCTTCCAGTAGACCAAATAAAACTTGAAAATCCCACACTTCAGCCGTGCAGCAATACAATGTCGCGCTAACCCATTTGAAGTGAGGTTTCCCATCGCTATCTTCGTCCTGACGTTCCCGTTCGTCGCTCTTGTCACGCCCGTCACACGTCAACAGTCAGCTCGTTCGGCGTCGGCCACCTTCGGGTCAGGTCATGTCCTTTCCGGGGTCCCTCGTGCCAAAAGGTCGAGCTCATTTCAAGCGGGGAGAAAGGGTTATAAGAATTTGTCCTCAGTATAATTCAGATTGATTTGATGGTTTTGTAAATTTTGTTAATAATTCTTGGTTCATAAAAAATACGAATGTATAGAATCTACTCAGTAATTTGTTTAGAATGGAATGATAAGATGAAAGGGAAGAAAACGTAATGTCCTCGTCTCACCTTTCCACTGAATAAAAAACAACTTGCCTTTTGCGCATGCGCGGTTATAGGTGTCTCTAGTAGCTACCAGCAGTACAGCCCTCAGAAAGTTTCCCGTTGCATCAGCTAGCCCGTTTTGCAAAGACGACGACCTCTGGAGCTATCTACAGTCTGTTTTTCATTTCATTGTGCGGCCTAAAACTGTTTTTAAAATGACTGATCCTGACACAGACAATAAATCTAACAATGGGGCTGAAAACGAAAAGCAAGCCGTAGACGACTCTGTTTCGGTTCCCGTCGATGACCTCGATGAATCCAAAGCTCAGTTGATAAACGCCAATGGAGGCGCTGGAGAACTTCCGCATGTTGCTGTTGTGGCTGGAACTGATAAATCCTCTGATCATGCTTCTTTTAACGGTCTTGGCAAAGATGAGGTAATGCAGTATGCCAATGATCCATTTTGGGTTCGTCTGAGATGGGTCCTCTTCATCCTGTTTTGGATTGGGTGGTTTGCTATGTTGGTGACTGCCATCATCATCATTGTCATCGCTCCACGTTGTCCCCCAAGACCTGACATGAAATGGTACCAGAAAGAAGCAGTGTACCAAGTTTACTCGAAATCTTTCAAGGACACGGATAAGGATGGACATGGCGACTTCAAAGGTAAGTAAGATTCTAGAGTCAGCTCTCGGGTAATTCCTGTTAGATGTCTCCCTAAATGGTGTTTTTTTTGTTTTCTTTT
This sequence comes from Melibe viridis, assembly GCA_039654465.1. Lineage (NCBI taxonomy): Eukaryota > Metazoa > Mollusca > Gastropoda > Nudibranchia > Dendronotidae > Melibe > Melibe viridis. Next base: position 10,889 of record JBCIKM010179510.1, on the reverse strand, counting down.
TTTTTTTTTTTATATCATCAGTTAACCCTATTGTCCAGGTGCTGCTCTGAAATTATGCAGTCAGAATATAATTTTTTTTTAATTCGTCCTCTTGTCATTCCAGTCAATCAGAACAGCTGAATTAAATTGGATGAAGAGGAAATGGCACTGGGAATAGATGAAAATAAAATAGTATAGGTACAGTGTTGAGGTGATTCAAAGCCATTGAGAGAAAGGAAAAAAACAGGAGCTCGTCGGAGGAGGGAATTGAACCCAGGACCTGCCACGGCAAAGATTCGTCTGGTCAATGCCAGAACAGTGGGCTTACCAAGTCATCCGCAAAGAGAGTTGGTGGAAGTAGAATAGTCGCTCTATGTTCCCTGTTAATGCCCGTACAGGGTCCCAGAGATTGATGAAAGAGCCGGTGGAGGCTGCCCAATCAGAAGATAGGATATAATATTCATAAATTCCCATGACGTATGGGAAAGAAGGCAAAAACACTGACAATGGTTATATCCAGTTGGATTGCTGAAACGCGAAGTCTAGATCTAATTTTTCATAAATACAGAATTTAAAAACATGAAAAAGGCATAGAGAAAACCTGACTGTATCTTGTTGCATATTTGTTGATGAAAAGGATGAAAAAATAGACATGATAAAAGCTTCACGGAAGGTTCATTCAAGCTTGCTCAGGATCTTAGTCATTCAATTTATAGCTTGAATGAGTCTGAGGGTGATGGCTAGCAGAAGACACAGTCAGTGTTTTAACGGGTTTCTGTTATTGGTGTAAATGACAAGTCACTATTTTGACTTTGCAATGTTCAGTTACATCAATCTATTTTGATCTAGCAAAGAAAATAGACTTAGTAACTGTTCAACGAAGTCCAGTGGTCAGCATAGTGAACTTGTGGTGCATGCTGCTTTCTCTTAAGGGAATTATAGATGAGTCTAGATTGCTAAAATTTCTCCTGAGGGTCCCGTAATTTTCTTCCTTTTTCTATTGTTGTAAGCTCTAAATTGTCACTGAAAAATGAAAAAGTCTGAAAACTTGAACAATAATAGTCATTGGACAACCACTTTATATTTTAGGATAGCTTGGCTTTCATGCTTGCAAATATTGCTCTTTCTTTAAACATGCAAAATCAATTTTCTTTTTTCGATGGAAATAGATTGCTGTAACTGAATGTGACGTAGTCATGTGACAATTGTCTTATATTTGTGTCAAGATAAGATTTTTTATGCTTAGGTCCCCTCTTCTGTGGAATCCGCCAATAGTAATTCGGTAATGTTTTTATAAAGGTAGGCTAACTTAAACAGGAAGGATTTTTTTCACTTGAAATTTACTCCAGACACTTTGAGCAGCTGATATGTTCTTATGTGCTCATTCTCATTTGCATTGTTAAATATTATGACTTTCTCACTTGATAAACTTTGCTTCTTTTGAAATTTAGTTTTAAACAATTATTTTCCCATAAAAGGGCTTAAAGACAAATTTGACTACATCACTGATGATCTTGGTGCCAAGGCAGTATACTTGAATGCTATCTTGAAGACTGATGAAACCATCCCTGGAGCTGAGAGAGATTTGGCTGTTATTGATCACAAAAGTCTGGATTCTAAATTCAGGACTACTATTGAAAAGTTCAAGTCTTGGTTGAGGGATTTGAGGAAGAAAGGTAAGAAAGAATTCACATTAACTCTTAGCTTTGCAACCTTAATCATAACTGGCTTAGGCAAGGATTCCCAGTTTCTTCTCTAAAATCCCAATTTGCCCACAAACTGAAATATATTTTGGACCTTGACTGCAATGGTATGTTTTCGAAATCAGGATTTCCTGAGATGAACTTAAATTTATCTATTGGTAAAATTGTATCAAGCATACATTTCTTGAATCAAGCAGTCACTAGCTATGTCAATCAATTTAGCTTTTGTCAGAGAAGTATGTTGGATTTTGTCTTTCTTTTGAGGCATTTTGAATAAACGGGTCACACCACAAATACCTGAATTTTCTTTTCATCCCTCCCTTTGGCAGGCCTTTTCCCTCCTTCCCGTCTTTTTTTCTTCCCAAGTCTCCCTACCTCCTCATTTTCTGCTGTTCCTGTCCTTTTCTCTCTCTTTCTTCCCATTCTCATTCTGCCACTCCACTCTCCCTCTCCATCCCTGCGTGATTTCCTTCTATTTCTCATCTGCTATTCTTGAAGATAGCATATAAGTTGTTAAAGTAGGCTTGAAAATGTTCCAGAATGCACAATTTTATAAAAAAAATTTCCCCAGAGAGAGCATCCCCCAGTGAGCTAGTAAAAATGCATATCTCTGAAGTGGGGTTTTAGAAATGTGAACATTCCAGGCACTTTCAAATAAGCATAACCATCTCTTTGTTTTGTTCCACATTTCCCTTTTTGCTTTGTATATGTCCTACGTTTAAATTTGGAGATTAGGCAGCTATCTCTTTTTCTTAAGCTATATCTTTTTCTTAATACATATTGTCATTTTCTTTTAAAAGCACTTGTTCCTCTTTTTAACATTATCTTTAATAGCTCTGTTTGCCTTTTTTTTTTTTTCAGACCAAAAGGTCATCATTGACCTGATTCCCAATCAAACTGGTAAGAAGCATGAATGGTTCAAAAAATCTGCTGCTGGAGAAAAGGACTACAATAACTATTATATCTGGTCTAAAAATAAACCAAATAACTGGGTGAGTTAGTGATATCAGTTCATTATTACATTACATATTCTCCCCTTCAAACTGTTTTAAATTGAATATGCTGAGCTGTATATAAAATCCATGCTTATCGTGACATTGATTTGTTCATTTTCTGATGCAGAAGTCTTCTTCACTTAATGATCCGCTGTAAACAGGTTTTGTTATTTTGATTTTTACTGTCTTTACGTGCAATCATATGTGGTGCTCTGAATATCTAACCAGGGGAAAGTATTACTGTACAGGGAGATTCAATAGTGGTTTTGAGAAACCACTTTTTTTATCTACTGTAGTTTTGAGTAAAAAATTCGAACATTCCCTCTCAGGATTTAACACGTCATTGTTCATAGAATTCATTGTTTGTATTCTTCTCTTTAAAGTAAGTCCTTTACCTATGGGTACTGATTACTTGTAAACCAAAGCTTTCACAAAATCACAAGGAAAATAGACATATGTTCAAGTCTGATCTAGAGGGCTGGCCATCTTACCAATGGAATGTATTGTGTAAGACTTTGTCCAATCTTTTGTTGAGAGCTTAACAGGACTTTTGAGCCACCATGTTGATTTCTATTTAAGCATTATGATTCCCTATTTTTTGTACATTTCTAGTTTCCAGATAATGAAAGCTTTTCTTATGTCAAAATTCTTTATATTAAATCTGATGAAGTGTTAAACACAGTCATCAAATCCATATAGTTGTGTAGCTAGTGTCTATTTAATCATCGGTATTATTCACCAAAAAAATTGTGTAATTTTTTTATTCTGAACCAGTAAGGATTTAGAGCATTTGGATCCCTGAAATTTCAGAATTAAAAATTCTGAAGCGAACTTGGCGTTTGTCGTTGTGATAAAATATGTCTATGCCGAAACAGAATCAGAGACATGGCTGTTTTTAGCCTCTGCACTTTGACTCGTCGACAGACGTTTTCCATAATATACTGTTACGCTTTATTTTGAACGCTTTTCAGTCAGTGGGATGCAAATAGAGCAGTAGCTTTTAATTTGTGATAATTATATTTGTGCCTACTTTCACAATTTTCCTGAAATTTTCAGCAAGAGTGCGATCAGGGTAGAACCGGAAGTACATGTAAATAAAAAATCTCCACTCTGAAGCTGAAGCTCTGGGTTACCTACTAGTCCCAGAAATATAACCTATTTAAGGGGCACAGGTATCTAAATGGTTTAAATAGTATCCGATCTCAATCTTAATTACATTTACATCCCTGCATTATTTGAGTATCTAAAGATAAACTGTATTGCCAGCTGTTTTCAGCATTCCGTTTAAAAAATTGTTCTCAAAATTTGATATTACGAGTGTTTTTGACTTAGTTAAAACAAAGATGCTGGACATCAACCATCATTTCTGCTTATTTTTTTTGTGTGCATAAAGTCAAGAAAACATCATCTAACAACATGCTTAAGAAATTTGCGCTCTTCTGTCTGATGGTTTTAGTTTAATCCTATTTAGGATGACAATTTTTTAAAAACTTTGAATATCTTATTAAAGGTCTGAATGTTGTTTGTAGACCCTTTATGGGAATGGATCAAATTGTTACACGACTTAAATGAAAGATGAAATAATCATCTCAAATGAAGCTTTCAGTTAATTTTTTACTGGATGCTTTTTTTCTCACAGAAAAATAAATATGGAGACTCTGCTTGGACTTTGGATAATACTAGGAATGAGTACTACTACCACTCTAACTCTGCTGAGCTGCCAGACTTGAACCTGAACAGTGAAGCTGTAAAGAATGAAATAAAGGTTGGAACTCTTATAATAGTTTCCAATTATTTGCTCATTTGTGGCTTAGTTATTAATTTTTTATTTTTTTTTCGTCAAATCCTCACATTTTGATAATTCTCTAAAGTCTTACATTAATCAAGAATGGATTTCATGTTATCCCTCAAGGGCTGTTGCAGACTTGCTTTTTATAAAAAATAAATTGTTTTTCTCTGTTTCAGGTTTTTTGTACCCCGCTTTTTCATCCAGTTCACATTTTTGCATATCTTTTGTACTGGTTATACTTTTTGATTTATTCACTGCAAGAAAGAAATCGTCCCAAAATTTTGATTGCATTCATTTTCAGTGTAATCGTGTCCAGGGAAGGAAATGATAAAGTTGGATTTTTTAAATCAGCTAAATTCCATTTACCAAATTTAACTGACTTCAAAGATAAGCCAAAGCAAGTTTTGAAAGCACTAAAGTTTATATGCTCCACACCAGCCCCATACCAAGTGATGTTATGGGGTGTGGTAGGTTTGGTCTTTTTTCCAGTTTTCTTTGAATTTTAATTGGTAGGACTTTTTACTTTTACACCCTGTATTGGAATCATTTTTATACTCTATCAATTTAATTCACGCCTGAAACGGGTTCCTTTTATGATTTGACAAATAGGAAATATGGCCGATTGCATATTTTCGTCATTCATATCGCTTTCACGTTGTCTTCCTCTTGGCAGCAGAAGCATTTAAAGAACTTTTACTATTGCGTCAGGTCAAACAGATGAATGACATAACTTTATAGTTGTTTATGGAGGTGTTTTACTGTACATTTTATAAACATTAATATCCGTATATTGTAATAAATTGCTTTTCTAGGATATCATTTAAGGCCCTTCTTTTCTTTCTTGAAACTTTTTTGTTTTTGTTTTGGATTATGACTTTTAACGAAGAGGGTAGCAAGTCTGTCTAATTGGAATTGGTTTCTTGTAGGAGCTAGTAGCTGCATTTGGTTTGGTGTACAACCAAGGACAAAAATGTTATCTTTCAAAAAAATTAACCATGAGGTTAGGCTATTTGTTTATGTTTTTAAAATTCAAGATACCTCATAATAATGAATAAAAGTTTTCAACGTTTATTTTTAGCTGATCATATTAATGAGGATAATTGTGATCATAGTAATTTATTTGTTGGTCATCCATGTGTTAATATTTTCAAAACCATTTTATTGGTCTTGCCATTACAAAGCAGCACATACTGTTTCAGAAACCTTATTGCAGGTAGTTATTTTGATTGTCAAACCAATTTGCAAAGTAAAGAATAAATGTTGAAAATTGGATGACTTATGTCCTTTCTTTCCCCCAAAATAAGGATATCATGAAGTTCTGGCTTGGAGCAGGAGTTGGAGGATTTAACATTCAGGATCTTGAATATCTCACTGAAAACCCTGATTTAACTGTAGATGATGATGCAGAACAATCCCAGACTCGCAACTACAAAGGCACATTGGCACTTGTGAAAGAACTCAGAGATGTAGCTGACAGCTACTCCGACAAACCTGGAAGGGAAAGGTAATGATATACATAAGATCTGGGCTCTGCATGATCTACTTACTTTTATTCATCCCCCCATTTTTGCACCAGAGTGTACATATATTCTTATCTGAATTACAAATCTTACTTGAAAGAGTAAAAGTTGCGAGAGAATTGGAAGTGTAAATCTTAACCCTGTCTACTTGCATTCAGAGGCTTAAACTTTGGCATTAAGGAAATTCATTTTAAATTTTGTTTTTTTACTCAAAGATTCCTCTTTGGCAATGTGATGTTTGCTGATGACAACCAAACCAAGAGCTATTGGGGAGATGATAAAGACAAAGGTCTGCACATTGTGATGAGGAAGATGGACATTGGGACAAGCTGTGACGCTTCATGTCTGAGCAGCTGGATTGGAAGCTTGCCGGATGACAGGAAGCAGTGGATTGGACTTCAGGTAGGGGAACACTTGACCCACCCGCTCAATCAGTCCAGTCTGCCTTCCATCCTTTTTTTTGGGGGGGGGGGGGGGGGGGGGGCCCCCCCCCCCCCCCCCCCCTTTTTTTTTTTTCAAAGGATCGACTAAGGCAATAAGAAATGTGTTATTTGCTGCAAAGTCAAATCTGCCTTCCATCGGCCACGCACCCGAAAAAGTAAGATCGTCGACTGAGGTCTGTCCTTAATTTTCCTTCGCCTTCATCTGCCTTGCAAGTAAACTTGGACTCTCTCTCCAAATGCTTAGGAATTTGCAGCAGGTATTGCATTAATTAAATAAGAAATTGTATTATATGATGCAATGGGTGGAGGGGGGACCCGGGGTGAAAGAAGGCAAATCAATTCTGCGCTTAGGACATGCCTCCCTTTTGGCACTTATGTAAGGTGGTGAAGGTGGACTGCGCGTGAGCCCTTAGAGCAGCTATTTCCAAACCTGTATCATTAAAAACAGTCTTGGAAAGAGGAAATCATCCTGATTTATTGCTGCAAAGAGACATCACTCACAGCACACTGGGAAAATTATTTGAAGTTGTCAGATATTTCAATCATATCCTTGTCCAGTCAACTCAATTTCTCACCTTTCTCTTGCATTATGATGGGGACAGACTAATTTTATTTTTGGAATGTAAAACAATAGTTCTACTGTCTGAGTTGCTTTGGTTGCTTAAACATTAGAAATAATTTCATTTTACACAGCTTGGTAATCAGGATTCCAGCCGTATTGCAAGTGTCCTTGGATCCGCCAAAGATATTAAAGTCTCTCATGCTTTGCAAATGCTTTTGCCTGGAACCCCATTTAACTACTATGGAGATGAATTTGGACAGCAAAATGGACTGCAATCTGTCTTACCCAACAACCGATTTGTAAGTATAAAAATAAGTCCTACATTTTTTTTTTTTTTACATATTGATTTATATTACTTGTTTGTACTTAATTGCTTTTGTTTTTCAATTTGGAACCCCCCCCCCCCCCCCCCTTTTTTTTTTTTTTTTTTTTTTTTTTTTTTGGGGGGGGGGAAGGTTCCTCCTTTTTCAAATCTGTGAGTTGAGACATATGGTTGTCTGACTGATTGATATTTGTCAAGAAAGTCTACTTTGTCTCTCTGGGTTTGCACATTTCCTGTGGCTGTCTGAAATGACTCCAAAAAAAAATTTTGAGTGGCAAGTCTAATATTAATAAACATGTGAGAATTCTTATGATGGGTGCAGGTGCAGTCAAGACTATCTACTGGACAGTAAGCTTTGATAAAAATGTGTTGAATTAGGTTTTTTTAATTGTATTTATTTGAATTTAAAACATTTTCTGAAGGATTTCCTCTTTCTTTTCAGAATCCTCTTAACGCTCGGACGCCAATGCAGTGGACTGGTGAAAAGAATGTTGGATTCACTGAACCTGATGTTACTCCTTGGTTGGCAGTGGGACCAGACTACGAAAAGCATAATTTACGAGTGAGTTTCTATCTCAAGTGCATTGGAGTGGTAAAAATATGTTTAAAACAGAAGATGGTGTAGGTTTTTTTTGTTTTGTTTAATACATTAGCCTGTCCTCATACTGGATTCAACATTTTATTACTTTTTCTTGTTTAGTGCTCTCAACATTCTCGATAATGTTAGTGTGGTTGAGCACCCCATTCAAATCTTTTGAGGATATCTCAGCTGTTTAAATTCTGAAGACCAGCTGTTCTTGGATCATCATGTTTTCCTGCATAAGAAATAAATATTTTTAGCATATAAGTAAACTATATCAAGGTTACAGGGACTTCCTAAAATCTTATTTCAAATTGATATATTTTTCATACTTTACAAAAAATTATTTGAGCTTTAAAAATCTTTATCATTTTTTTTTCAGGTCAGCCGCTCTCACTTCAATGATGATTCCATTTTTACATCTTTACACAATCTTCTGGAGCTGAGAGATAAGGAATCCTTCCAATGGGGAAAGACAAAGGTAAAAGTCATTTATGAGTAATTTTTTTTAATTCTTTGTTGAAATATATATGCCCTATCCACTTAAGTGTTAGTTTGTCATAGACTAAGTGTTTGAGGTTATCAATGCAGATTTTTTTCAACTGGTCATGAACCCTCATTTGCAGTGTTAAATGGTTTTTGCAGGCCAGCATATTGCTCATGAGTTAATTAAAAAAATAGAACAAGATCTGAAATCACAGGACCACAGTTATTTGATAGTGTTTGTTGCTTTCTCTACTCACACTGTTTTTTGGATATTGTGTTTGACATAGATGATAAATAAAATTTAGTGTTAATTTGCTATTTAAAGAGATTTGATTAAAGGATTTTCAGGGTTGCTGTTCTTAATTTATAAATATCCCTGGTGGGCTCTTCTACTTTTTTTCTTTACTTTTCTTTTAAACTGAAGCTTTCGTCTTCATGGGGAAGGGTGACTATAGCATTTTGACTGTTGATAGGCTGCCCTGCTCATTTTTGCCAAATCCAAATCATTGAATTTCCTGTTCACCTTTTTTTCTTTGCCAGGCATGCGCGCAAGATGGTGTTGTTCTCTTTACGCGTAAAGCTGAAAGATTCCCATACTTCTTAACTCTCATTAACGGTGGTAAAACTGGACAAAGTCCATTCTTGCCCTCTGTGGACTGTGTTGACAGTAAAGCCAAGGGCACAGTGAAATATCATTCAAGAGATGAGAATGTTGGTGACATGTTGGATTTGGATGAAAAGGCTATCCATTTACAACCCGGAGACATTGTAGTCTTGGAATTTGCTGCTGATGACTAAATACATTTTAGTAAAATTGTAACTGTTTTCCTCTTTGTATGAATGTCTGTAGGTTCGGAACCAATTGAAAAGTGGTCTTTCTGCAATTGTTCTTTTTGGGGTCTTTATAGATGAGGCAAATATCTTGCAAAAGGTAACTTGTCATGCTTCCTTTTTACATTTACCTTTGATACTTTTTGATGGTCTTTTTCCATTAATGCAGAAATAATAAAACGTTCTGACAATACCACACCCTAAACCCCAAGTGGCCTTCTAAAATTTGGGAATACCAGAGTCGAAAAATTGCGATGAACAATTGCACTTACGAGTTTTTGTATGAATCACCAATTAAGAAACAACTCAATCCCTCTTTATTCCCCGTTATTCTTTAATGACAAGCCATGCTAATGTGAAACAAATTTCAGCAAACCACTCTTAAAATTCTTGGTCCCCTCTTTCTTTTTTTTCTTCTCCAAATGACAAAAATGAGGGAGGGTTTGAGGGTTTAAAGGTAATATTTAGAAACTAGAAACCATTGGGTGTCTCACAAATTGCCAATTAAATGGCAAAGGGCAGGAAATATAAAGTTCTTTTTTCACGTTTCAATGAGCTGCACAGTTTATGCATTATTGACTCCTCTATATTGTGCTCCTTTTATGCTTAATATTCCTACTATGAAAATACTCCCCTAAAGTTATTTTCTCATTGAAAGTTTTGAACACGAGTATTTTTGCATGAAATAATGCAATATTTGTTTGATTTCATACAAACCTACATGGTTTTAACAAATATTTACTTAAAATTCACATTTTAATATCCAACAAAACCTTCAGTGAATAGGAGTATGAGCTCAAAAAATTCCTCTAATCTATATGTAGTATTTTCTTCAATGTTGGAGTGTGTATGACACCTTTTTCACCCTATTTTGCCTTGGAAGTGAATAAATTATTCTAGCTGGTATCAAAAAGCTGGTTATTTTTCTGTTCTCTTTGGTGAAAGTTTTCTTTCTTTAAACCTTTCGGGCGGTTGGCAGGTGTCCCTGGTGGGCACTTCTACTTCTGCTTGTTACCTTTATACCAAAATTATGGTCTTATTTTTCTGTGATGTCCTGTTTTCGTTGTCTTGTTTGCAACTCAGTAGTCATCCCTTATTTCATGCTTTTTGGTACATAACTGCATGGTCACAAGTTAGACGTACTGAGTACTTTTGTACACAACGGGTTTAAAGATCCTGATTCTTCCAGAACCATTATGTGGTCATGAGTGATGGCCATTGGATATTTTTATAGAGAGATGCTTTTTGTTGTAAATCATCCTTTTATGGTGCTGTTGTTTTAGAGATATTTATTTTTTAGAGTAAATCATCCCTCTGCTATTTGTGGCTTGATCTGCTCCCTCTTTGAACCAATTCTATCATCTTACATTCCTGTGGGCTCCTTTTAATTTATGACCATCGTTTGTCGTGGGGCCCTAAAACCTCCAATAAACAAAGTTAAATGTGGGTGGTGACTCGGGGAATATAATAGGTCCCCTGCGTGTGCTGAAAGGAGGTGAAAACCCAATGGCGGTAGGTGGGAGTCCCTAGTTTGCTCTTCTACTTGTTTCTTTTCTTTTACCCTGAAGCTATCGTCTTACTTTTTCCCCTTTTCTGTGATGGCCTGTTTTTGTTGTCTTGTTTGCAACTCAATGCTCATCCCTTATTTCATGCCTTTTGGTACTTGACTGCAGGGTCAC
>JBCIKM010179509.1:0-14043 GCA_039654465.1 Melibe viridis | reverse complement strand
GAACACTTTTATCTTATGACTCTTAATTTATCTCCCCAATGGGATGAAATAAGGGGAATTTGACTTTTCTTTTAAACGACTTTGAACACTTTTATCTTATGACTCTTAATTTATCTCCCCAATGGGATGAAATAAGGGGAATATGACTTTTACTTTTAAACGACTTGGAACACTTTTATCTTATCTTGGAACACTCTTTTCTTTTTCATTTTCATCTCAATTTTAAAAGTCATGTCTGCAAAAAGAGATGTCACAAGAACTGTACCATGAAATTCTGACAATTTGCTGCTTTCAAGAATAGCTTTTTATGAACTGGCTACCTGTAGGAGATTTATTACTCTCAGTGTAGGCCTATTCCTTTATGTCCTGGGGCAGTCGTTAATTATAAGTGAAATTTCAAACCATAGATTAATTATCCATAAATGCCAGGGAAACTTTACAGTATGTTTCACCAGAAGCTTTGACTATTGAAATGTCAATAAATTTTCCCTTGGAACAGAAATGAGAAAATGAAAAACCAGAATGCTGAATTTGCAAATGAAAGCTGTAAAAATTAAAACCTCCTTCCAACATACGCACAGCAAAGAGATTTGTTACACCCACAATCTTAACATACAATTTGCTTCCCTAAGAAGGAGTTCTAACCTAAAAAACAGCAATGAAAATCTCTTCACTTGAACGATGTTGTTTTCAAATCTCTCCTAATCTTTAAAAATTCTTCCATTCTGTAATGACTTTAATGTCAGTAAAGTCTAACAAAAAATGTAAATCAGTAACGACCAATGTCAAAGAATAAGAGCTTGATTAACCAAAACGAAAAACAAACAATAAGACTGTGGAACATAATCCCAGAATCCATCAGATTCAGTCCAAATGCAGACAAATTCAAGCAGTGCCTTGATAACATCACACTCAGATCAAGGTATTAGACAGTTCTCTCCCAAGACCCATTTGAACGTAATCTGTTCTTGACGGGTCTTTCACAAAAACATTGACAGTAATACTCGGTCTCACTGAGTCAGTCGATAGAACTGAAGAAGACCCATACTGGTGTATTCGTCATGATAGAGCTTTTGTTTGTTTTCTCTCAAAGGAAGAATGGGTATGTGTCTGTGTGTGAGAGGGGGGGGGGGGGAAAGGAAAGATAGGCAGGAACCTCCTACGGAGCAAATGCCACAACATTATGCATCGTGATAGTGATAGGCTTGAGAGGACATGCTTTTGCAATTCCGAAAGAGAGGCAGTCCAACCCATGTTGACCATCACGTATCAACAAGAGAGTGTTGCATTCCATCACTATTCAAACATAATTGTAAAAATTATTCAACTTCAACATAATGGCAAAAAAAAAAAAAAAAAAGACAAAATTTTCACAAACTTTACCTCCTAAATCTTTGATTGGACCATTGTAACTCAAAGAATGCAATAAAACAGCAAGGTCAAAGATTATTTAAAATGTCGGTGAAACTTTTATTGAGTTTTCAATGCAGGGTCCACACTTGTGATATCAAATACACTCGACACACTTTTAAAAAATAAACTTCTCTCAAACATCAAACTTTAGATTGTTGTGGGTAGAATAAAATATAAAAATCTGAAACTCTGATTTTAAGAAAATACACTAATTATAACTTTAACGATATCTTTCCCTCATATTGGATGTTAAACGGATAAAACCCCAAAATCTTTCATTGTTAATCTAAAAAATAAATTTTTCATGACAACAGGAATAAAAAACTTCAGTTCATATCAAAATTTTTCTCTGTACAGAAGAACACTGATATAGAGAACTGCTTGGGACATTCCAAATGAGTTCCCTGTGGCAGAAGTCCTTCACATCGGTTAGGATAAATGTATTGACTGCATATAAGCTACTGACAAATCTGTTCTTTACAACCATCAGTTCTTTGTGAGAATGTGCTTTATAAGTGTGCTCTCCTGTATTTGCTTGTTCTGTCCTGGTAATTTATTGGCTTTAAAGATAAAAAAAGGATTGACCTTTTTTCCCCCCAAGAGGCCAGGCAGGTTAATTTTTAATCTATAAACACTACAAGGTCACCCAAGAAGAAAATCTTTGTTAGAGTTGGATTCAACCATATGGATATCATTATTCTAACAATGTTGATGAAGACTATCCTTACTAATTATTTTTTTCTGTTTTGTTGGGGAAAAAATCCTGACATAATTGATCTGAAGCTAGAGTCTTTGAATTTGGTAAAATGGTGGGTATTTAAAACGTGCATCACAAAATTGGTATGATGTCATGAAAAGAGTATAAAAAGCCAGTCTGTATATAGGCATGAAACTCAACTTGTTGGGCCGCGCTATGATGTATGTGAAAGTTATTGAAAGCGCAAACTTATTTTTATTTTACAAACTGAGGCAGATTTTACTGTAGAATTGAAAAAAACAAAAACAACCCCCCCCCCCCAAAAAAAAAACCAAAACAGTCGAGCACAAATGACTCAAGAAACATTTCAGAATTTCTTTCCTGTAAAACCTAGAGTACCACCTATTTAATCCTGGCCTAAACACTTGAAGGGAAAAAAAACATTGTCCTGTACACATCGCGGAAAATAAAAAAGGAAGAGGAAGAAGAAGAAGAAGCAGCAGAAGAAGCACCACAGACGGCCCTTATAAAAATCCTTTACTTTCAATGTAGAAACAAGAAACTCACAATATGCACTCCAAAATGCCTGGACAAAGACCATTTACTTTATAAATTTAACATCCTGTTCTTAGTTAAATTAGTAAATCAGAATTTTTGAGTATTATATAAAACAACAAAAGTAAAAAAAACAACGACAATAACTACCACTCCCCCCCCCCCTTCCCAAGAAACTGACGATTCCATCAGAAAAACAGTTTGTGCAAATTATCACTCAGAAGCTTATCGGTGAAGATAACATATCTAGTTTGGTAAAGATTGAATCGGTCATCAAGAAAGATTGAGCTTGCCCATTTCATCGGCTAAGTCATCAGAATTTTGGGTCTGGGAAACAGAAAAAGTTTGAAAATCTTAAATTAATAAGCTGATCACTATGTTTCAATTTAGATCCTTTAAAGGGTAATACTTTTTTATTTTACAATCCGTAATCAGACGGACAGGAAGATAACACCCTAATACCTATTGAGTACATTTAATGCAGTCTTCTGGGCATACTAACAATCTAAAATGCAGTCTTTTAAGCATGTGCATACTGACAATCTCATAAAATTAAGTATTTACAGTAGAAGTTGGCATCTCTGCAATGATCAAAGAAGAATTGAATAAGCTTTTCGTAAAAAATAAAAAAATTTAACTGCCCACCTACTGTTTTCTGCAGCCTATGTTAGTTTCGTTTAAAAGAAAAAAAAGATTGCTCACAATTTTTATTTTAATGCTTATATCGCTTTAACATTCAATGAGGTGGAAAAAACCTAAAAAAATCCGGCATACCAAAGAAAACAGGGTAAGTATGGAGCTGAGAAAAGAAAAAGCCATGGGAAAAAAAAGTAGAAAAATCAAACCAGGAAGGTTAGAAGCCGTTGATGTGGGATGGTGACTGTGGGTCTGTGGTCACATGGCAGTCAGTAGGCAAGGATTGCTGTGGCAGGTCCAAGCTTCAAACCCCAAAACCTTCCTGTTTTGTTTTTTTCCTTTCTCTTTCTATGGCTTTATCTCTTCTTGGTACTGTCAAAACACCATTTTCTAGAATTGCCATTCTTATCCAGAACCAGCTCACTTTAACTTAAAGTAATCAGACATTTTAAGAATCAACCCAATGTTTGTTTAATGTAAACAATGCTTCATTGGAATTATCGACACTGCAAACCGTTGTTTCTTTTAAAAAAAAAAGAAGAAAAAACAAAACAAAAAAGAGCTCTCTTCCCCAAATAACGCTAACCCATTCTTATAAGATAAAGAAGGTGTTTTCATGGCAAGGGACAGGACAGTGGCAGGACAATTGACAGGTAAATTTTTACCCAGGATGGAGGAAAAAATAAAGAGAAAAACAATAAGAGAGATGGAGAGATAAATAGTTTGAGAAGAGAAATAATCTTTAAAACAACAAACCTGTTTTTGGGGAGTCACACCAGATCCCTTTATCTGCAGGTGAGGGTCTGTGCTTACTTCCCCATCTTCCTCTTCCTCTGGTTCCTTTATTTTGAAGAAAGAGAATAACAATTCAAAATCCGACAAGTTTTTGAAAAATTTTTTAAATCGAACAAAAATCTCAATTTGCCAAGAAAAAACATAACAAAACAGAAAATAAATACATGTAAGCTTAAAATAAAACGAAAAGCATGTATCCATTTGATGCTAAGGCAGAAAAATCCAGGATGGTTTGAGATTAAAAATAATATATCCCAAAAGTAAAAAAAAAAAAAAAATCAAAGTATTTATTACAATAAGGGCAGCTTTTGACTTAAATAGTACAGGAGTGAAACTGAAATAAATTTGCGGCAGAGAAGGCATGAAAGCCAGGCATTTCATAGAATATGTATTATAGATTCAATCCCTCCATTAACAGCTGGCAGTTTGATGCTCATCAGCCATATCACCTCAACATCACCCCTCACCCTCAACAGTAAACAACCCCTCAAGTCAGAATGTCTGAAAACTGTAAGACGCCTTTAGAGCTACTTGTATCACCATATGTGTTATACGTTTGTTGTCTGCCAGGGATATGGTATTGTAAATGGCTCAGAGCAGGGTGACAGCTGTAGATAAACGCTATATAAATGTCATATATTATAGTATTATGCGAACAATGATAGTCATGTTGGTGGGAATTTCATACTTTGCTTGACAGTCTGTAGGTATTCTATAGAGCACATGGCTGCAGGTTAATTTGTGTTTTCCATTGTATTTATTGTCCAGTCGAAAACTTTACCAGACATGTTCAGAATATCTGTTCCTTGTTATATACAGAAGCTTTAACAACTGTGCTATTCCTCCTGAAGAACGCTTGACATGTACAAGGGGCTTACTAAACACTTTCCCTGAAAATTTCTCCAAGTGATCCTTTAGACTGACTATTTCATACTTTGCCCTTAACAAATCTACTGAAAGGTAGGAAAGAATTGGACAAACCTCCTCCTCCTCATCGTTATTATCATCTTCTTCATCATCATCAGATCCCTCATCACCACTGAAATAGAGAGTGTAAAAGATATACAGTAGAACACATAAATTATTAAGCACACTCCTACAGAGAACTGATGGTTATAAAGAACAGATTTTTAAGCACCTTACAAAGAGTCAATACATAAATCCCGACTGATATACAGATTTGCTGACAAAAGAACTCATTTGGAATGTCCCAAGCTCTTTATACCAGTGTTCTATTGTATGATAAATCTGAAGACAACCCCCCCAAAAAACAAAAAAAAGATGATGGTAGCAGATTTGCCTTTATATTTTGAATGGTCAGGGTGTATGTTGGTCTTAGTCATTATCTGTATCTGTCGTCATCTTCCACGCTGCAGTTTGTCCATAAATTTATAATCCAGTTTGAAAGTTCGATGAATCATTGACTTATCAATGATATCAGAGATTATCATTTTACCTTAATGAAGCAAGAGTATCTTGTAATCCCACGGCTTCTAGGGTTTCTCTGATGTCTTCACATCCTCTCTCCCCCAAATTATTGGCTGCAGAGAGAAACACACAATTAACACAATCATAATGAGCAATCTTGCCAAGATAAGTTTTTTTGTTTCTTGGTGGTTTCAGGGCCTCACATAACACAAGGGTCATAGACAAGTCCAGAGGAAAGTTAGATGACAGAAATAGTTCAAAGAGGGAATTGATCAAACCACAAACCAGAGAGATGATTTACACTAAAAATAAATATCATCTCTTACAACAGACATCAACACCACAGAGAGATGATTCGCAATGACAAAAAAATATTATTTCTCCTTACAAAAACAAGCAATTGCCATCACACATAACAGGCTTGTGGTCTAGGAAGACCCAGGATCTTTAAACCACCTTTGTGTACAAAAGTACTCAATACGTTTAATTTGTGACCCTGTATTTATGTACCAAAAGGCATGAAATAAAGGATGACCACTGAGTTGCAAACAAGACAACAAAAGCAGGACATCACAGAAAAGGGTGAGACGATAACTTTAGTGTAAAAGATAACAAACAGAAGTAGAAGTGCCCACCTTGCCAGGATTTACTATAAAAATCGATCTTGCAAAGATGTTTTTGTTTTGTTTATTGGGGGTTTTAGGGCCCCACAACACACGAGGGTCATAGAGGAGCCCAGAGGAGAGTAAGATGATAGATTAGTTAAAAGAGGGAACAGATCAAACCATAAACAGCAGAAAGATGATTTACACTAAATAATAAATGTCATCTCTCAAAAAACATGTATCAACACCACAGAGAGATGGTTTCCAATGACAACAAATATCATCTCTCACAAAAATAAACAATGGCCATCACCTATAACAGCATAATGGTTCAGGAAGATCCAGGATTTTTAAACCCCCTTTGTGTACAAAATTACTCAGCGTCTAACTTGTGACCCTGGAGTTATGTACCAAAAGACATGAAATAAGGGATGACCACTGCAACCTAAACAGGACAACAAAAACTGGACTTGGGACAGAAAGGAATAGGGGAAAAAGTAAGACAAAAAGCTCCAGTGATAGGTAATAATATTATCATTATTAATAATAAAATAATAATGATAATACATAATAATAATAATGATGATAATGTAGATTTATCTATCTACATACATACTCTATCATTTCAGGGTGATGACAATGCATGCAGCAACGAGTACAGTTACCTGTACAGTAATACTATTATTAATAATACTAAAAATAAAGATAATAACAACAATAATAATAAAAATAATAATAATGATAATAATAATAATGAAAATAATAATAATATTTGCTTATATACCCCTTTTAACAAATTTTGATATATCCCAAAGCCGTTAACAAGAAAGATTAAATTGTTTGTTTAAAGGTGGTTTTAAGGTCCAATGACACGAGCCCAGAGGAGACTGAGATGATAAAGAAGTTGAAAGAGAAAAAAGTTTAGAGTAGAGATTATCTACGACAATAGACTTCTATTACCAACACTACTCAGAGATGTTAAAATTGAATCTATCTAACAGAAAAAGCACTATGAAAATAATGTGTCTTGAGTAAAGATTTGAAACAACACAGGGATATTGCATCTCGGACACTAACACTGCGAGGGAGATCCTTCTAGACATGTGGGGTGGCAGAACTGAATGCCCTGTCGCCTTTAGTCCTCAACTGTGTTCATGGCATACAATCTGTGCTCCAGCAAAGGGACCTTGTAGGTTTGTAGTGACTCAGTATGTTTAACTTGTGACCCTGGAGTTGTGTACCTAAAAGCATGAAATAGAGGATGACCACTGAAACTCAACAAGACAACAAAAACAGGACACAAAAGAAAAGGAAAAAAAGTAAGACGATAGCTTCAGTGTAAAAGAAAAGAAACAAAAGCAGAAGAGCCCACCAGGGACTCCCACCAGCCACTCACCCAGCTGTAGAGCAGGATGCCAAAAATTACTTTTACTTTTACGTAGGTACTGCACATTACGAATGAGCACCAGAGCAATCAACAAAATTGGACAAAAGCAACTTACAAAAAAGAGAAAAAGTACAGATGGATGGGACATACTTTGAGAAGACAAAAGGCAACCATAGCTCCAAAATGTCTTTGTTAATTGTTTATTGTTTCAATCGATGGTTAAAAAAAACAAAAACAAAACAAAACAAAAGCTTGTACTTGTACATCAATCTTCAGTATGTGGAGTGAAGGATGTGTGCATTCAACCTGATGCTCATCATGAAGGGGCTTTGTACAAAGCAACATTCATCACAGCTCACTGATTTTGTCCCAAGAACGACTCTCATTCAAGCTGTCTGTGCTACATTGTAACGAAAAACAAGAAGTAGGATTATTATTTTGAAAATAAAAAAAAAATTAAAAATGGAAAAGAAAAACAACAACTTTTCTGTCTTCATAACCAAACCATAAAACAAAGCTCCTAGCCATTAAGACCACAAATTGAGGGAGAATTAAATTAAATTTAACAGAGGTTTGAAGTCAGATATATAATGTAAAAACTTATCTTTTTAAATTGTAGAGAAGGAAAAAAAAAGGTTGCCACTTGAATAAACACACAATACAGTGTGTGACAATGTGACTAAACTAAGAATAAGACTAAGAAAGAATGAATCAGATTGTGCTTTGTCCTATGGTCAAGGGGAGGTAAGCTATCAATTAAAGTCTCTCACCTCACTCCCTTCAGAATCATAGAGGCATGTGCAGCGGGTAATAAAGCAATGGTCGCCTGTGCAGAACTGTGCAGAAGTCACTGGATATCATCTGCATGCTGCTTGGGAGAGCTGAAAATATAAAACCATGCAGTTAAGGCAAAATAACAAACAGCAATAAAAAAGCTCAGTGAGTTTTAAGTTTTAAAATCAGTTCAACTTCCATGTGAAATATTGGTTTTAATGAATTTGTTGCCTATTTCACACAAATTTGCGGTTAGTAAGGGCAAGAAATTCTTCTCTTAGGAACTACTTACGACTAATTAATGTACATATGTCAACCTCCAAGTGAATTGAGTTTTTAATATGTTACCTATACACAAGAATTTTTGGTTAATAAGGGCAAGAAATTCTTCTCTTGGGAACTACATACTTGTTACAAGATAAAGTACATATGTCAACCTCCAGGTAAATTGACTTTTTAATATATTGCCTATTTGATCTTAATTCAGAAAACTAAGGGCAAGGACAGGAATGTACTGTTTGTTATGAAGTGTGCAGGTAAGAGATTGCCAAGAGGAAAAAATTTCATCTTCCACAAACAAGAGCAAACTCACACCACACAGAAAAAGACACAACAGGCTGGGCCAAGACTGTCCAACAGAATAAAAAAAGAACCATGAACGTGGGTTTCAAAATCAATTAAAATCACACTGAAAAATATGTTAATCCAGGGCTGTGAAGGTTAAGGGTCCCATAAGCCTGTGTGTCTCAGCTCCAAATGTTGAAAAAGGAGGAATCTTCACATGAACAACCTCCATATTCCTTTTTTACTCAAACGTTTACTGAGTTTTCCATTGAACTCTGTTCCTTCGCCTTGCAATGTGGTATATCAGCTCATTGGTATTCTTCCCCATTGAGCAGATACCACCTGAGGCAAAAGCAGCTATTGTTTAGCATAAATAAGTTTGTTATATATATTGTTCATTATGCCATGTAAGATTAGGCAGGGTGGACTGATCATCTGCCTGTCTTCATTTCTTGTGATCCAGAGGTTTTCCTAGTTCCTTGGAGCGGAGTCCCAACACTGCTAAGGCAGTTTAGAGGGATACGGATTACAAAAAATAAAACAGCTTCTTTCATTTGAATAAGAAAATTTTAAGACTACAATCTCTGTATGTACAATGGAGAGACAAAGCGGAGGACGTGACAGTGACAGTGGCCGAAATCTGCAAAATGAGCTTAACATTGAGATCCAATGCAAGACTTGCAACTACCAGCAGAGAAATAAAAGGGCAAAAATGGAGGAACCCTTTATTCAAATGATAAGTTCTTTATATTCCATTTTACAATCAAATTCATTTACCTTCCACTAAGACTTGATATACACGGCATTATGTGTAAGTACCCAGTCTGCCTTGACTTGAACTTGATGTCATCACTTGGCTTTTACCAGCACTCTTGGCATATACGTATTCTTCAATATCTGGTTGCCTTCAAAGAGAGAGAAAGAAGTGGAAGAAAGACAGTCAATTGGTTTTATATTATAAAAACAAATTCACAAAATACTGTACTGAATGAAGATAGGGGCAGTCAGAAAGCACACTGAAATCTTTAAATAAATAATTATCATGACTAGTATGTACTAGTACATTATTCTACCCCGTTTCTAACCTACTGATGTTGCCGACTGCTGCCCTTTCCACATTACCACCTGCTTTTCCCTTTGACGCTCTAAATCTAAGGATCCCCTTTTTATTTTTCACACAAAACCACAATATCTACTCCAATCCACCTCTATTTTCTCAAGCAGACTTGTCAAGCCCTCTAGAAAAAAATTAAAATACCCTACCCCTCCCCCAACCATCCCCCTGGAAGTCAATTATTTGCACCTCATTAGGTTTCAGTTCAATTTCAAAAGAATAAAATTCCACAGATCTAGTTAGAAAATCCAGCTCAGGTTCAAGTGCTTGCTTCTCAACCCAAAGGCTGCAACTGATAATTGTAGCTCTTTTATTAACAACTAAATTTGACAGGTAATTTTTTCGATTGTTGGAAGCCACTCACTGGTCCTTAGTATATTATAATACGTAGTAGATAGGAACAAGCACCTTGTCGTATCGAAGATGAACAATAAATTTTGAGTTCAAGTGGGCATGTTGCACAAGTAGAAGAATCCTTGGCAGTTGGGAATCTAAAGTATGTAGTAGAAGGCAGGAAGGTGCCTGTCTGAACAGAATTCTAAACTGATTCATAAAAAGCCATGATTTTCTTCAAACTCAAATATATGAAGCTGTGACTAAAATCAAAGATGAAAAAAAAATGAGAAGAAAAAATTTTTGAGAAGAACTGATTTATTTATTAAAAGTTCAAAGTACAGAGTGTGTATTTCTAATAAAGGTAGATGCAATCCCAGTGAACTTGGTGAGTAAGAATATAAAAGTTCTGTTTGTCTCCAGACCACTTGGCAGAAATCCCACATATCAACTTCTTCAATTTTGACTTCCTGTGCTCGTCTCCATTGGTTTCCCTTGGTGTTGGAATTAAACACATTTGTTTGCAAGTTTTATACGCAATCTTTAATAAAAGGAGCAACAATTTTAAGGCACCAGTGGAAAACTGAATAAAGCATAAGATTTGCAATTACAAAAATAAACAAAAACAAAAAAAACAAAAAAACAAAACAAAACAAAAAAAACCCACTGAGAAGATATTGACTTCAGCCTGAGTCACTAAGCTGTCAAGAAAATATACAAGGTAACACTGAAGTTTTTGTTCTTTTAGAAAGATTATCTCCAATGTTTTGGTAAAATAAGCTTCTATTACTATTACCACTACCATTACCACCTGCTTTTTGTGTAAAACAAGATGAAAAAAAATTATACAGGTTTCTGGTTTTCTTGGAAAAACAGAGCTACAACTACAAGGAAATTCTACACTAGGCATCATTTTTTGTGCAACTGTAAATATTGAAATTGTGGGGACATGACATCTTTTGAAAAAAAAAAATCCCCACCACTATAGGAAATCAATACAGGAATTGAGTCATGAAAACCTTCCCATACAGCACTTGCTTCCCTTGAAAAGTAATCACAGTTTTACTTTAACTTTACCACTACACTCCTTGTATTCAGAATTATCATGCAATTCGTCTCATTTGACAAAGCTCCCTTTACTAAATGGATGATGCTCAAGGTAAATGTAGTTTATTTCCTTTTCCACAAAATGAACCTATTCTCCTGTAAGAGGCTAGCTGATGTTTTGATACTCCTCTCCATTAATATACAGGAAACTATGAATCAAAGTAAAAAATACAGGTTGTCTGGATGTTGTTTTCTGAAAATTTCCATTCTTTTTTTTCTTTTTTAAATCAATTTTTCCTGATCATGTAAAAATTATTCTGAAAAATAAACTTGCACACATTTAATGACTCAGTATCAGATAAATGAAGGTAAATTTCAAGTCACTATTGGAATATTCTGAAAGATTTATTTCACAGATAAAGCAAACAAAGAATTGGTAGACACATGCACTTGAGAGATGACAAAATTTGGCAAAAGCTACCATAACTGCCGTGACAGGTCCTTGGTTCGATTCCTTCCTCAGACAACTTCCTTTAATTTTCCTTTCTCTCTACAGCTTTGACTCACCTCAGGACTGTGTCTATACCATTTTTTGTTTGTTGCCAAAAGACAATGGATGAAGACAGAGGAGAGGCATTCATCTGCAGGCTACTATTTAAGATCAGTACAAAAAGGTAGAATGACAAGATCAGTCCGTTGATGGATACAAGATAGAAATGGATAAAAGACAGTATAGCTTTTGGATTCTGAGGCAATTTCATAAAATCAAGAGGAGATAATGCAGCTACAAAATTCTCAATTTCAAGGGTTTCAAGATGGAGAAATTCTAAGACTTAAGTAGGCCAAAGTTGAGATATTTAACCATCGAATGGGGCAGATTCTGGTAAATCAAGTCATTTAGAAAAAAATGTGGCAACTTGCAGTCAAATTTGTTGTTGTTGTTGTTGCCAAAACAAGAATTATTGCAATGTTATCTGAGAAGACACACGAGTTGAAAGTTCTGAGTTTTCAAGAAGGATCTTACCTGAACAGAAAATTCAAGAACTTTTCAAGGATTTAAGCCTAAATCTATTTTCAAGGACTCCTTGAATCTCTCAGGAGGGTGTAGTGTAATATCCAGTTATGTTAGTGGCTTTCTCATTGCTTTTGTACTATTGGACTACTGTATACCAGCACTTCCTGATGTTTCACAATTGGAAATCAATTTTACTCCAAAGCAGGATTGGGGAACTTTTAATGTGCCCTTGTCTTCATGTTTAAGACATCCTATATTAATAAAACAACCAAAAAAATCTCACCTTTGAAAAAAAAAAAAAAAAGAAAAAAAAAATTACACCAAATTAAAATTCATCCAACATCTTTTCGTACTGCATTGAGCACTGATATAAAGAACAGCTTGGTACATTCCCTACGATTTTCTCATATCTTTAGCCGAAAGTAGTTCTTTATCTCAGTCAGGATTTATGTATTAATTCCCAATAAGTTACTGTATGTAAGGTAGTCAAAAATCGTGTCTTTGCAAACATCATAAGAGTGCTACACTGTATCATGTGGCCTTCTATTTAATTATACCGTTTAAATAGCACTGAAAGCACACACAGCAATGCTTTGCTTCTCTCTATCAACTTTGTTGATCAAAACATTGTTCCCTTTCGCAAAGGAGGAGTCTGCAAAAATTGAGAAAGGCTCATCACATCTCCTTGAACTTCAATTTCTTTGGGTATTGCTTGGGCCAAGAAAGCTTTCTTGAATTTTGTCTTATGATGCAAAAATGACACACATGGGTCACAGATGCTACTGAGGGAAAAGTAAGAAAGATGATACAATAGTTGACAGAGGCAGAGCATTCCTTTATGATTTATGGGAACTCAAAGAAGCAGCAAATAAAGTGTAATACAATGGAAAACCTTTAAATTGAATTTTAATTTTAATAACAACTTTGAAAGCATACACTTAATTCGTTTGTTTATTCGTGGTTTAAATGTCCCACAACCTACTTTAAGATATACTTAACACATAAAGGTTTCATGATAGTGTCTTGAATGGCAGCGGCAGTGTTGAACTAGTTGAACTGATGGTCTAAAATTCATAGATGAAAACTGGCACACCTTGTAATGAATAATTCCCACACCAATAAGCACTGAAACCACACCACATGACTGATGGTAAATATGACGCCTCTATTTCTAATCCCAAACCCCACAGATGAAAGAGGCATTTGGGGAAAAATAAAAGTTGAACATTTTATTACATATTTTTTTAAAGGGAAATCTTAATCTCATGCATGGAATAAAAAGAAAATCAAAATAAGTCTTCAGAGTAATTCCAAATTTTATTTGAGTAATGTCAAACCTATGCTTAATTGATTATGAAAGCATTTTGCCGATTTTCATAAATTGAAATAGAAGTCATATAGGTTATTTCATTTATCTATTCAACATTTTGTTTGTTTGTTTGTTTTTTGGAGGTTTTAGGGCCTCACGACACATGAGGGTCATAGAGGAGCCCAGAGGAAAGTAAGATGATAGGTTAGTTAAAAGAGGGAACAGATCAAACTACCAACAGTAGAGAGATGATTTACACTGAAAAATAAATACCATCTCTCAAAACACATATCAACACCACCGAGAGATGATTTACAATGACAAAAAATATCACCCCTCCTTACAAAAATAACCAATGGCCATCACATATA